>CAHIKZ030002124.1:927500-1007500 GCA_903632075.3 Acanthosepion pharaonis | reverse complement strand
GAAATCACAAGTAAAGAAAAACAAAAAAATCTCCTTATACAGACGGACCAAAGTTTGAGGAAAAGGCAGAATGTGCAGTAGTGAGCCAATATATTCCTAAAATAATCGCCTCCCAAGAAAAGCTGTATTTTCATTGCAGAGGTTTACGTAATAAAACTAAGCTCTCGATATCATTTCACAGAGAAAATAAAACAATTTCTTAATTTATTTCGGACTCACTTATTCGTTTTAATGACTTTCAAGGACAAATATCCAACAACCCACTCATTATCAAATTATTATGCAAAATGAGCACTACTTACTAACATAAGATATAACAATTTTTCACAGCAACATAAAATATTTGCTTTCCTACCAACTCCAATTTGTTGTGCTATATACAAAACTTATTTAGTAGAAACAGCAACTCTCTAAAATAGGCGTAACTTAAAAAAACAAGACGACCACTGTGTGCAATTTTAAAAGGAAGAACATATTTATTTACCATTTCAAAATTCGAAAAGTACTAAACAAGCGTTGCATAAAAAATTCCTTTTGTGCGCTTCTTTGGGCAGGATAACAGTTTTATGGGGTAACAAAAAAAAAAAAAAAGAAAAAAGAAAAAAAAAGAGATTACCCACAAAAACAAGAAAAAAGTATATTTTACAATTAATTTAAGAAACGGATTCATGTACAAAAATGACTCACTTAAAAAAAAAAATGAAATAGAGAAAATTTAGGAAAAACTTGGGGAAAGGAATTAACAATATGACACAAGGAAGAAAATTTTCAAATGGCACCCACTTCTGTTCTTGACAGTATGCAGAAAAAGGACGCTTCAACTCCGAGAGATTTGTATCATTTGTGTTATGAAGATTACTTGTTTGTTCTTGGGTGTGAAATCTTCAGTCGTAAGAATTTGCTTTGTATCTGTCAGATCAAATTTATAAACTCCGACTGGACTTTACTTTGAAGTACGGGGTACTATACTCAGTCCGTTCACGTCAATGGCACATTCTTCTCTTATCTATCGTTCTCCTCACGGAACAGCCTCATCCCTCTTCTTTTGCCTCAGCCTTCTGCCCTACTCTCCTTGTATCCTCTGGGCGCTGATAGCAATCCTTTTTATTGAAAAAGTGACTGAGATATCGGCTCCGGTTGCACGGTGGAGTAATGGATAGCGGCTCGGATTAAGGAATCGGAGAGCCGAGTTCGAATTCCAGTCGAATATATTACATTACGGGCTAATACCCTTAGGAAAGGTATGAATCCTCTTCTTCCCCCCCTTAGCTATGGGTAAATAGCAGAATAGACCGGGATGGCAACTGGTCTACCGCATAAAGAAATGGCAACCTACTACGGGAAAAAAATCTGCCTCATCAGTCATGTATCAAAAGATACATGATCGTCTAAGCGTGTATCACGCATGGCACATAACTGATATCAGCTCCAGTCAAAATTTAACACTGGTTAGGAAACTTGTTTCTCATTGGCCAAATATATATAAAATCCCTCTCGAAGTATTCCAAAAAGTAAATCCGAAACACTTCTTACAATTCAAACAATTTTGGCGGTTCGCCACTTGAGCCATAAAAAATGCATAAAATTTAACACAAACCGACTTAGCTCTTCTGAAGAATATTTACTTTTCTCAAAACGTGTATATAAAAAAAGAACAATCTAGACGATTATACATGGATTTTTTTTTACCAATAATAAAAATAAAATTTTTATAATAAAGATATCAAACTATGTTGAATTCCTAGCCACATCGGAGTTGAAGGTAACAATAAAGCAAACCTAACAGCCAAATCAGCTTTAGATATGGATGTAGATTCAACGACCAAAATCCCATACACTGACTTTAAGGAGTTCATTAACAAATATATTCAAAAGGAATGGCAACGATGCTGGGACGATAACCAACAGAATAAGCTCTTCGTAATTCAGCTGAAACTCGGAAAATGGAATCGACTTTCAGAAAATCTCGAAAGGAAGAATTAATACTGGCCCGCTTACGCATTGGCCATACAAGAATAACCCAATCGTACTTACTAAACAACGAAGACTAACCAGTGTGCCTAGCATATGAAACGACATACGTTATTAAATATATATTAACCGAGTGTTCACACCTTGCTCTCTCAAGACAAAAATACTATAATATAAACATGTGTGAGCTCTTTAAAAAAGCAAAAATGGATGACATATTATTATTTCTTAAAACAGTGGGCTTATACCGAAAATATAAACGAAATAAGAATGTCAATAAAACCATCTTCTCTACATATGTATCTGAAAAGAATACATCAATGAAACCAGACTGTCTACAAACCCTCTTTACAAAAATACGTCAATGAAACTTGATCTCCTACAACCTGAATTTTTTTTTTTTTTTTTACAAAGAATGCATATTCTATTCATACAGATATATTCTAAATAATCTTGTCGGTATTAAATAACCCATTGAGTTTGATATGCCGTAAAAAAAAAAAAAAAAAGCCAAACTATGCGACATTTTTTTTTTATATAAAATGAGAGGAAAAATTAAATTGAGAAGGGCGTCTGAAGTCATTTTAAAGGTTTCGTTTCAGTTCGTCTCGACCATTTCTTGCCAGTATAAAATTATTCACCAATTATCTGATTCTAACCAAGCACGCTTAGTTAATTCGCTTTAATTCGTTAAAATTACTGACTTTAAAAATTTCTGATTTATCCTCCAGAAATGAGCTACTGACACAGCTTCAAGCGCGTAAATTCATAAATAAATTCCTTTTCTTGTTTCGTTAGATTTATCCGTGTGTTTCCTCGTCATTACCAGCCGCCATTAATATTCTTGGCGTAAATCAACTGCTCATTTTAACCCCCTAAGCTCCACGCCACTATAATTTTATTTATCCGCGTCGATTACTCTCCCACTCACACTTTTTTTTATGTCAAGCATGACAGACAAACGGTTTCAACCAATTTCAAGACTTTTGGTAGCTTCATCAGTTACACTTGGTAACTTTTTTCTCTCAAGATTGTTACATTTTGGAAGGTCCAATTTACTAAGTCGAAAAACATGTTCCAGATCACAATTTTTTCTTAAACTTGGTACTGTATTGTGGAGAGTTAGGAATAGCCTAATACTCATGTAACAATTTAATTGTAGACAGCAGGAGCACGGATTTAATTAATACCGCGAGTTTCCTATCAAGCATCCTTGATTAATCTAATTTATCTTCCAGGACAATGATCCATCGTCCATTTGATAATGGCCTGACAGAGAGAATAATGCGATTTTCGTTTGACTTCGTCCTCTGTGAACAATTCTAGCAGAATCAATTGATAACTATTAATGGAGAATTTCTAAGAAATAAACATTCCTAATTTCTGTGTAAATTTCTGGGATGAGGAATTATCATTGTTTACACTATTTACATGCAGACTATTATCCTCATCGTTGTTGTTGTTATCACAATGTTTCGGTTGTTGTACCCTCCGGCCTTCATCACGTGTATATTAATCAAGTTAACTTACAAGAAATTCCGAAGTGAACCCTTTATTTAATCTACGGAGGTAGGTTGTTCTCGTTTCACTGTCGATGTTTAGGGATATCTCGTTCAGTTCTTATTTTATTACTGCTCAGTTATTGCGCGCCTTGTTTTCACTGAGTCCAAAGAATAAATGTATTATAGAATAAAACTCAATTGAATTATAGAATAGGCTGCGTCAGAGGTATTTTCACCAAACAGCATAAATTGCTAGAAAACCAAAACATCAACGTGAAAACGTGATCTTAAGTAGCCTCGTCAGATCGAGACTTTCATATGGATGTCGCGCCAAACGTGTTCAGAAATATCTAAACTGTCAGTTGTATACAAACGCTGGCGAAAAAAAAAATTTGATCATTCTTCTTTGAACACTAGGAACTGGGACTACAGAATCACAAACAAAGAACTGTACCAAATAACAGAAGACACATCAGTTGAAGACTTCCAACAGCAGCAACAACTAAAATGGATATCACATGTAACTGGAAGATAAAATAATGACATAATCAAAATGTTGATATTCCACACTGCTTCAAATAAAATGTTAGCAAGGAAATCCTTATCAATATTGGAAAGAGTGACAACAGCCAATGGACTTGAAAAACCTATGTTCCTGAAAAATTATTTTAAGAGAAAGTTTTGATAAATTTTAACCGAAAGCAGTAGAGGCAGCTCGGTCAGTGAATGCCAAATATTTCCTTATAGGGAAACGGCTAATATTACCATTATTATTGTATTTTCTGATCGGGAGATTGGAGGTTTTGAGGAACGTGAAGCCACCGCTTAACTACTGTTGTTCCCAGGTCCATCCTGACCCGGGGTGGAAGTACCTGTTAAGGTCTCAGCTATGGGAAATGGTAACCCCAACAAAAAAAATCAACAGGTCATTTTTATATTTATATGACCAACAATACAATAAGGAACTGTATAAAAATACAAGCAACTTTTCATAAAACCATTACCAAAAATACATTTATGTAGTAAAATTACCAACAATACATTTTATGATCTACAAATTATTCTGAAAGTATAAAATTAGATTTAAAATATTTAGATTTCGGCATTAAATAACTCATAGAGATTGATATGCCGTTAAACAAAATCAATCAACAAACATGGATATGCATAAAAGCTGAGTATCATCTACCATGTATCCAATTGTGAGAGCAGAATAACACATACCAGGTTTTTATTACTTCAAAGCCCTCAAGAAAATTAAATTTCGGTATGAAATGACCCATAAAGAGTTGATATACCATTAAACAAACAAATCAATAAAAGCACATTGTATTTATGTTGAGTTGCATGATCTGGCAAGACACAACACTTAATTCGACATAGTCGTGATATTAGTATTCAATATTCAGCTAGGCAATATTATTCTTTTCCTCATTTGACAATTACCCAGGACTACTTATCATTAATTGACCAGTCCAGTCATGATAGTAAAGAGGGTAACTGTTTCTTGCCACAACAATTTATAAAGCAGAGAGATAGCGGTTATGAAGGCAACCATTTAAAATTACACCAAGCAAACAGTATGCATTTGTCAACTTTTTATTTACGCGAAACTTACTGCTTTTGTTTCTTTTGGTTGTTCTGTTGATTATTTGACTGGATATTGATATGGCGGTGGGATTTTCTTTTGAAGATATCGTAGTACTTGCTTCGTTTCTTACGGCTAAGTTGTTAATGTTACTTAAAAGCGTTCAGGCATCAATGTTCATTAAAAGTGTCGGCGTGGTTGCAAACGTGTGGTTGGGATGAATCCTGGTTTTCATTGCTCTAATTGTACGACCTATTCTCTGCATCTTTCCATTCTTTCATTGCTTGTTGCTTTATTACAGGGTTTTCATCTCTTTGCTATTTATTTTAGCTGCGGGAGAACTCACTCAGCTCGTTAGTTTTGCTATCAACGGGACCCCCAACATGATAGGTAGGTGAGGAGAAAAAGCGGTATAAAAGTGTTTGCCTGGTCAGAGTGATTTGGAGACTCTGGTGATTTTAGATTTTAGAAGAGTTTAATCTCGATCGTCGTTTCTATTTTATGTGTTCTGGTAATCTAAGAATTTTAGGATACTCTACTCACAGTGTCTAGAAAAGGGCTGAAATGATAATGCCGAACATCTGTTTGTTGAGGAGAAGCTCTTTTTTTATCTGAGATCTGAAGACGTATTGTGATGGCCAAAGATGCCTTCCAAAAGCTAAGCAGAGTATTAAGAGACAGAAAAATACCGATAGAAACAAAGAAAAGAGCGCTGAACTATTATGTGATATCTGTCCTATATGGCAGTGAATACTGAACAATCATAGAACTGTCTCAAAGAGACTTGAAGCAACAGAAATATGGTTCTACAGAAAGATGCTGAGGATACCATGGACTAAATATACGAGCAACGACGAGCTTTTAGAGAAAATAGAAACAAAATGGGAGCTTCCCCTCCCCAGCTCTGCGTTTCGTTGAAACCCTATGCTTGGACTTTAGGTACGCCGTACATTCACTGGTTATCATGAGAAAGAAAGCGGACAAACATTCGCTGCCATGTATAATGTGGCATTTATTATGATATATCAACAAAGCCGGATAACCTTATTTTCTTCAATTTCTTATTTTTAGAATAGGACAATAGGACTTATACTAAGTAAAATCCAAGTGTCAGCCTAGACACTTTGCCAACTACCTCCCCCTCTTATCTTTCTTTTTGTTTTTGTCGTTCTTGTATGTGTTATATGTAATAGGAGTAGGTAGGCTTTCCCACCGCCCGGTCAACACTCCTCCCCCTTCTCTTGGACATGAGTAGAGGCTCACACCTTGTTTCTTGTTTAGGAAGGGGTTCCCGGTACTCTCTCTCTCTGGCCTCTGTACTATTGCGGCTCTGTTTCTCCCGTGATGTGTGCAGTCTGTGGCATCACCTCTTCATTCTGAGGGTACACTGTTGACAGTTCTCTGGTTGCTGTTTCCGACTGGTAGTTAGGAGCCCTAACTTTTGCGTAGCGACTTGAGCGGCCGCTCTGATCAACAGTTGTATAATACCGGGGTGTTTGTAGTGCCATATCACGCATGGAAAGATGTCCTTGCAGTCATCTCCGGTGGGTAACCCTGAGGCCACATTATGATGCAGGCTGTGCCAACTCCTCTCTGCCCACGTCACGGTCGATAACTGTCTGCTTCTTTTACTTGGTGCCTTCTCATCTTCCAACCATAATTCCACATGATGACTTAAAAAGACCGAAAAAGTAATCCTAAACCAGCCCCTCAAAAATCACCTAAACCCATCAACATTTCGTTCTCCAACATCTGTGGCATTAGAACAAACTTCTGCAGTATGGAATATTTCCTCACTGCAAACTGCCCGGATATACTGGCTCTCTGTAAGACCAACCTTGTCTCGTTTATTCCCTTTGATGTCTCGATCCCAGGCTACCTTCCTTTCCTCAAAAAAGACTCTCTAACCCACATGCACGGCCTTGGTGTCTACGTCAAGGACCATCTCCCTCTGGCCAGAGAGTTGTCTCTCGAATCGCCAGACCAGTCGTACATGTCTCCAACTATCTCTTCTCAATGCGGTAAGCTATCACTTCTTTTTTTACCGCTCTCCATCCTCTCAAGAGTGTGGAATACTCGATAAAATATCTGACAGCATAGACAAGGCTCTCCTCCTCCACCCGTTTGCTCACATATTTGTGTTTGGCGACTTTAACGCCCATCATACCAAGTGGCTTAAGAATGCTACTACTGACCACGCAGGCATTCAAACACTTAATTTTTCAGTTTCTCAATTCCTCACGCAGATAGTTAACTTCCCCACTCGTTTAACCTTCAACCGGGAATGTAAGTCCTCTCTTCTCGATCTGTGTTTTATCTCCATCCCCGAGTCTTGTAGCGCCAGCGCCCTCTTGGTAACTCCGATCATGCTGTAGTATCTGTTAACATCTTCAACTTCACCCCCTGCAAATAACCTCCTACCACTAGAACTTCGTTCTACTATCAACGAGCTGAATGGGACTCGTTCCGTGATTTCCTCCGCGATGTCCCCTGGGATGTTGTCTTTACGCTCCCCGTCCAAGAATGTGCTTCTGATGTCTCATCCTGGGTTAAAGATGGAATCGACGGTTTCATCCCCTCAAGAAAATACAGGGTCAAGTCGCGCTCCTCCCCTTGGTTCTCCACTACTTTCCCATAGGAACCACTTCTTTCACCTATTTCGTAGCGACATGTTGGACTGCAATGGACGTCTCTTTGCCTCCGCCCGTAACGAGTGTAAGCGTGTCCTCAACGATGCTAAGTCACTATTTGCTGCTCGGATGAAGGAGTCTATTGCATCTCGCAAATTTGGCTCCAAAGATTATTGGCGTCTCTGCAAGAGCGTACTGAACAATTGCAAGCACTCTATACCTCCTTTGTTCAACCAGTTCGAAGTCCTGACCTCCTCTGCCGACAAGGCTGAATGCTTTGTTCGGAAATTTTCATTCAACTCAACGCTCGACTCTTCCGGTGTACCCATACCCGACTTCCCTCTTAGAACTGAGGCCCTATTGAGTGAGTTACACATAACCCCATCTTTGGTATTGGGCATTATCTCCAATTTAGACCCCAACAAGGCTAGTGGTGGGGATGGGATATCAGCCATTGTTTTGAAGAAATGCGTGCCTGAACTGACGCCCGCCCTCTCTAAACGATATAACTACTGCCTCAAGGAATCTTGTTTTCCTGACTGCTGGATGTCCTCTTCGATTGTTCCCCTCTGACGCTTCTAATTACCGTCTTATCAGTCTCCTACCCCTCTTCGGCAAAGTCTTCGAAGCCCTAATCAATACCGAGGTGGTTAACCACATTACATCCCATGATTTGGTCTCAGACAAGCAATATGGCTTCTGCTTTGCCCGATCTACAATTGATGTGCTTACGGCCATCACTGAAACTGTCTACCAAGCTCTTCAAAATAACGGGGAAGCTCATGCCGTGGCCCTAGACATCTCCAAAGCGTTTGATAGGGTTTGGCATGCCGGCCTTGTTCGCAAGCTCCAGGGTTATGGTATTACGGTCGATTGTTTGACAATACAATCATTCCTGTCAAACCGTGAATTGAAGGTCGTTCTCAACGGATTCTCATCCAGTTCCTATCCCACGAACGCAGGTATTCCTCAAGGCTCCATCCTAGGCCCCACTGTATTCCTTATCTACATAAATGACCTTCCTGACGCCATAAATTCCAAAGTTGGCATCTACGCGGATGACACCACAATTTACCTGGCCGTGCGTCTCGAAAAGGACCTCCAATCGGTTGTGAACTGAGGCAGGAATTGGCTGGTCAACTTTAATGCCTCAAAAACAAAACTGCTCTCTTTAATCACCACAGAGATCCTTCCCTGCCCTCCATTGGAATGTCTGACACTCAACTTCTCGAGAGCAACTCTCTGCGACTGCTCGGTCTCACGTTGACGGCTGACCTGAGATGGAACAAATACACTGAGTCAATTGCTTCGGCCGCGCCAGGAAATTTTTCTCCCCGGAACTGATCCTTTAGATTTACAAATCAACAATTCGCCCTTGTATGGAGTATTGATGCCATATATGGTCTGGAGCCCCTAGTGTTTGCCTCGGGGTTCTTGATAGGCTCCAACGGCGGATATGCAATATAATTGGCCCTGTTCTGGCATCTCGTCTACAGTCGCTCTCTCACAGACGCGCCGTCGCCTCTCTCTGTCTTTTTTACAAATACTTTCATTGTAATTGCTGCGAGGAGCTGCATTTACCGGTTCCCAGACTTCATGAATTCAAGCGCCCTACGAGGCTGGCATCCTGATCTCACCCTTTCACTGTCGAAACTACTAAATGTAGCCGTCTCTTCTACTCCAATAGCTTCATATCTCGAACCTTTCGCCTGCGGAGCTCCCTTCCCTATTCCAGTTTCCCTGAGAGCTATAATCTCCAAATATTCAAATGTAATGTCAATCGAAATCTCCAGTTGCCTTGATCTATCCACTATCCTTCTCCTCATCCTTTCCTCTATCACTCCTATCTGATCTTGCTCCAAATCTTCTGTAAACCCTTGCGTCCTAGTGGCTTCCCGCCTTGCTTGGGGTGAAACGCTTAACAAAAAAAAAAAAAAAGAAAAAAAAAAAAAGGCAGTTGAAATTTCTGGAGCGCGTAATGGGGAAGGATAGCTTCAAAAATCTGCTACTCACATGACAGATTGAGGTAAAAAAGAAACAAAGGAATGCAGCGCGTAAAATACTTGATGGGCTTCAGTAAATGGATGGTAGAAGAGGGTGTGCGAAAAATAAAAAAAATAGGCAAAACTAAAGAGATATAAAAGACAGGAAGGTGTGAAGGGCCATGAATGGAATACAGCACATGAAAGAAGTAGCTATGATGAGCATCAGATGCGTAACAGTTTTCTGTTGCTAGAAGCAGAGACAAACGTGGCTCAAATACGAACGAGATACAACAGTAATAGTTGAAAATAATTATTATTCTTCAGTCGGGTAAATGATGCTTCTTGTGAAATATAAGTGTCAGGACATTGAAAGAGTTGAGTTATATATTGACAATATGATGGAAGCTTCCCTATCCCTGAGTTACGGAAGCTAAATAAAACAATGGAGTCACTGAAATCTTATGCGTCGCAACACCAGCAGGTTTCTATTGATGACTCGTAAGTGGAATCGTTCACCTAAACGCTCCAAGGCATCTCGAATATATTGAGTGCAGAAGTCATTAATTACACATCCATATGTTTGGGGCAACTAGGATTTACTTATTTCCGGAAAATTGTGATCAGATAACAAGTTGAAAGTGGACCATTCCGGTAATTGATTCCAAATTTGTGCAACATATCTAACAGTAACTCATTGGAAGTAGAGACTGACAGAAAAAATAATTGTTTTTTTTCTCGATTGAGAAATATTCTCTGTCCTCCATCAGAATGAACAGACATTCTCTCCTGCTTCATAGAAATGCCTTTTTTTTTCTCTCGATTGAGAAAATATTCTCTTTCCTCCATCAGAATGAACAGACATTCTCTCCTGCTTCATAAAATGCCTTTTTTTCGATTGAGAAATATTTCCTCCATCAGAATGAACAGACATTCTCTCCCTTTTTTTTTTTCTCGATTGAGAAATATTCTCTTTCCTCCATCAGAATGAACAGACATTCTCTCCTGCTTCATAAAAATTTTTTCCGATTTTTTTCCATCAGAATGATTGAGAAATATTCTCTTTCCTCCATCAGAATGAAGAGACATTCTCTCCTGCTTCATAGAAATGCCTTTTTTTCTCGATTGAGAAATATTCTCTGTCCTCCATCAGAATGAAGAGATATTCTCTCCTGCTTCATAGAAATGCCTTTTTTCTCGATTGAGAAATATTCTCTTTCCTCCATCAGAATGAACAGACATTCTCTCCTGCTTCATAGAAATGCCTTTTTTCGCGATTGAGAAATATTCTCTTTCCTCCATCAGAATGAACAGACATTCTCTCCTGCTTCATAGAAATGCCTTTTTTCGCGATTGAGAAATATTCTCTGTCCTCCATCAGAATGAACAGAAGCTTCATAGAAATGCCTTTTTTCTCGATTGAGAAATATTCTCTGTCCTCCATCAGAATGAACAATATTCTTTTTAGAAATGCCTTTTTTTTTCTCGATTGAGAGAAATTTCTCTGTCCTCCATCAGAATGAACAGATTCTCTCCTGCTTCATAGAAATGCCTTTTTTTTCGATTGAGAAATATTCTCTTTCCTCCATCAGAATGAACAGACATTCTCTCCTGCTTCATAGAAATGCCTTTTTTTTCGATTGAGAAATATTCTCTGTCCTCCATCAGAATGAACAGACATTCTCTCCTGCTTCATAGAAATGCCTTTTTCTCGATTGATTCTCCCATGAATGAACTTCCTGTTTCATAGAAATGCCTTTTTTCTCGATTGAGAAATGCCTTTTTTCCATCAGAATGAACAGACATCCTGCTTCATAAAATGCCTTTTTTCTCGATTGAGAAATATTCTCTTTCCTCCATCAGAATGAACAGACATTCTCTCCTGCTTCATAGAAATGCCTTTTTTTCTCGATTGAGAAATATTTCTTTCCTCCATCAGAATGAACAGACAATAGAAATGCCTTTTTTTCGATTGAGAAATATTCTCTTTCCTCCATCAGAATGAACAGACATTCTCTCCTGCTTCATAGAAATGCCTTTTTTTTCGATTGAGAAATATTCTTCTCCATCAGAATGAACAAACTCTCCTGCTAGAAATGCCTTTTTTTCTCGATTGAGAAATATTCTCTGTCCTCCATCAGAATGAACAGACATTCTCTCCTGCTTCATAGAAATGCCTTTTTTTTTGTCGATTGAGAAATATTCTCTCCTCCATCAGAATGAACAGACATTCTCTCCTGCTTCATAGAAATGCCTTTTTTTTCGATTGAGAAATATTCTCTTTCCTCCATCAGAATGAACAAACATTCTCTCCTGCTTCATAGAAATGCCTTTTTTTTCTTGACTCTTTCCTCCATCAGAATGAACAAACATTCTCTCCTGCTTCATAGAAATGCCTTTTTTTCTCGATTGAGAAATATTCTCTGTCCTCCATCAGAATGAACAGACATTCTCTCCTGCTTCATAGAAATGCCTTTTTTTCTCGATTGAGAAATATTCTCTTTCCTCCATCAGAATGAACAGACATTCTCTCCTGCTTCATAGAAATGCCTTTTTTTCTCGATTGAGAAATATTCTCTGTCCTCCATCAGAATGAACAAACATTCTCTCCTGCTTTTTTTTCATTGAGAAATGCCTTTTTTCTCTCGATTGAGAAATATTCTCTGTCCTCCATCAGAATGAACAAATATTCTCTCTGCTTCATTGAGAAATATTCCTTTTTTTCTCTCCCGATTGCCTTTTTCGCGATTGAAAATATTCTCTTTCCTCCATCAGAATGAACAGACATTCTCTCCTGCTTCATAGAAATGCCTTTTTCGCGATTGAGAAATATTCTCTGTCCTCCATCAGAATGAACAAAACATTCTCTCTCCTGCTTCATAGAAATGCTTTTTTTCTCGATTGAGAAATATTCTCTTTCCTCCATCAGAATGAACAGACATTCTCTCCTGCTTCATAGAAATGCCTTTTTTCTCGATTGAGAAATATTCTCTGTCCTCCATCAGAATGAAGAGATATTCTCTCCTGCTTCATAGAAATGCCTTTTTTCTTAGAAATGCGATTGAGAAATATTCTCTGTCCTCCATCAGAATGAACAGACATTCTCTCCTGCTTCATAGAAATGCCTTTTTCTCGATTGAGAAATTCCATCTTTCCTCCATCAGAATGAACAAACTTTCTCTCCTCCTTCATAGAAATTCCTTTTTTTTTTTCGATTGAGAAATATTCTCTTTCCTCCATCAGAATGAACAGACATTCTCTCCTGCTTCATAGAAATGCCTTTTTTTGAGAAATATTCTCGATTGAACAGAAATATTCTCGATTGAGAAATCTCTCCTCCATCAGAATGAAGACATTCTCTCCTGCTTCATAGAAATGCCTTTTTTTTTCGATTGAGAAATATTCTCTTTCCTCCAACAGAATGAACAGACATTCTCTCCTGCTTCATAGAAATGCCTTTTTTTCTCGATTGAGAAATATTCTCTGTCCTCCATCAGAATGAACAGACTTTCTCTCCTGCTTCATAGAAATGCCTTTTTTCTCGATTGAGAAATATTCTCTTCCTCCATCAGAATGAAGAGATATTCTCTCCTGCTTCATTATAAAAATGCCTTTTTTTCTCGATTGAGAAATATTCTCTCCCTCCATCAGAATGAACAGACTTTCTCTCCTGCTTCATAGAAATGCCTTTTTTTCGATTGATTGAGAAAGACATTCTCTCCTGCTTCATAAGAAATGCCTTTTTTCTCGATTGAGAAATATTCCTCCATCAGAATGAACAGACATTCTCTCCTGCTTCATAGAAATGCCTTTTTTCGCGATTGAGAAATATTCTCTTTCCTCCATCAGAATGAACAGACATTCTCTCCTGCTTCATAGAAATGCCTTTTTTTCTCGATTGAGAAATATTCTCTTTCCTCCATCAGAATGAACAGACATTCTCTCCTGCTTCATAGAAATGCCTTTTTTTGCTCGATTGAGAAATATTCTCTTCCTCCATCAGAATGAACAGACATTCTCTCCTGCTTCATAGAAATGCCTTTTTTTTCGATTGAAAATATTCTCTTCCTCCATCAGAATGAACAGATTTCTCTCCTGCTTCATAGAAATGCCTTTTTTTTTTTTTCGATTGAGAAATATATTCTCTTTCCTCCATCAGAATGAACAGACTCTCCTGCTTCATAGAAATGCCTTTTTTCGCGATTGAGAAATATTCTCTGTCCTCCATCAGAATGAAGAGATATTCTCTCCTGCTTCATAGAAATGCCTTTTTTTCTCGATTGAGAAATATTCTCTTTCCTCCATCAGAATGAACAGACATTCTCTCCTGCTTCATAGAAATGCCTTTTTTTCTCGATTGAGAAATATTCTCTTTCCTCCATCAGAATGAACAGACTTTCTCTCCTGCTTCATAGAAATGCCTTTTTTTTTCGATTGAGAAATATTCTCTTTCCTCCATCAGAATGAACAGACATTCTCTCCTGCTATATAAAAATGCCTTTTTTTCTCGATTGAGAAATATTCTCTGTCCTCCATCAGAATGAACAGACATTCTCTCCTGCTTCATAGAAATGCCTTTTTTCGCGATTGAGAAATATTCTCTGTCCTCCATCAGAATGAAGAGATATTTCTCCTCCTAGAAATGCTTTTTTCTCGATTGAGAAATATTCTCTTCCTCCATTGAACAGACTTTCTCTCCTGCTTCATAGAATGCCTTTTTTTCTCGATTGAGAAATATTCTCTGTCCTCCATCAGAATGAACAGACATTCTCTCCTGCTTCATAGAAATGCCTTTTTTCGCGATTGAGAAATATTCTCTGTCCTCCATCAGAATGAACAGATATTCTCTCCTGCTTCATAGAAATGCCTTTTTTTCTCGATTGAGAAATATTCTCTTTCCTCCATCAGAATGAAAAGATATTCTCCTCCTGCTTCATAGAAATGCCTTTTTTCTCCTGCTCGATTGAGAAATATTCTCTTTCCTCCATCAGAATGAACAGACTTTCTCTCCCTGCTTCATAGAAATGCCTTTTTTCTCGATTGAGAAATTCATCAGAATGAAGAGATATTCTTTTTTCATAGAATGAAGAGATATTCTTTTTTCCTTTTTTCGATTGAGAAATTCTCTTTCCTCCATCAGAATGAACAGACATTCTCTCTGCTTCATAGAAATGCCTTTTTTTTTCTCGATTGAGAAATATTCTCTCCTCCATCAGAATGAAGAGATATTCTCTCCTGCTTCATAGAAATGCCTTTTTTTTCGATTGAGAAATATTCTCTTTCCTCCATCAGAATGAACAGACATTCTCTCCTGCTCTCCGATTGAGAAATATTCTTCTTCCTCCTGCTTCATAGAAATGCCTTTTTTTTCTCGATTGAGAAATATTCTCTTCCTCCATCAGAATGAACAGACATTCTCCTGCTTCATAGAAATGCCTTTTTTTTCGCGATTGAGAAATATTCTTTCCTCCATCAGAATGAAGAGATATTCTCTCCTGCTTCATAGAAATGCCTTTTTTCGCGATTGAGAAATATTCTCTTTCCTCCATCAGAATGAAGAGACTTTCTCTCCTGCTTCATAGAAATGCCTTTTTTTTTCGATTGAGAAATATTCTCTGTCCTCCATCAGAATGAAGAGATATTCTCTCCTTCTTCATAGAAATGCCTTTTTTTCTCGATTGAGAAATATTCTCTTTCCTCCATCAGAATGAACAGACATTCTCTCCTGCTTCATAGAATTTCCTTTTTTTGCGATTGAGAAATATTCTCTTTCCTCCATCAGAATGAAGATATTCTCTCCTGCTTCATAGAAATGCCTTTTTTCTCGATTGAGAAATATTCTTTCCTCCATCAGAATGAACAAACATTCTCTCCTGCTTCATAGAAATGCCTTTTTTTCTCGATTGAGAAATATTCTCTTTGCTCCATCAGAATGAAGAGATATTCTCTCCTGCTTCATAGAAATGCCTTTTTTCTCGATTGAGAAATATTCTCTTTCCTCCATCAGAATGAACAGATATTCTCTCCTGCTTCATAGAAATTCTCTCCTGCTTTTTTTTTTCGATTGAGAAATATTCTCTTTCCTCCATCAGAATGAACAGACATTCTCTCCTGCTTCATAGAAATGCCTTTTTTTTCGATTGAGAAATATTCTCTTCCTCCATCAGAATGAAGAGATATTCTCTCCTGCTTCATAAATGCCTTTTTTTCTCGATTGAGAAATATTCTCTTTCCTCCATCAGAATGAAGAGACTTTCTCTCCTGCTTCATAGAAATGCCTTTTTTCGATTGAAAATATTCTCTTTCCTCCATCAGAATGAACAGACATTCTCTCCTGCTTCATAGAAATGCCTTTTTTTCTCGATTGAGAAATATTCTTTTCCTCCATCAGAATGAACAGACATTCTCCTCCTTCATAGAAATGCCTTTTTTTTCGATTGAGAAATATTCTCTTTCCTCCATCAGAATGAACAGACATTCTCTCCTGCTTCATAAAAAATGCCTTTTTTTGAGAACATTCTCTTTCCTCCATCAGAATGAACAGACATTCTCCTGCTTCATAGAAATGCCTTTTTTTCGATTGAGAAATATTCTCTGTCCTCCATCAGAATGAACAGACATTCTCTCCTGCTTCATAGAAATGATTGAGAAATTCTCTGTCCTCCATCAGAATGAACAGACATTCTCTCCTGCTTCATAGAAATGCCTTTTTTCTCGATTGAGAAATATTCTCTGTCCTCCATCAGAATGAACAGACATTCTCTCCTGCTTCATTGAGAAATGCTCTTTTTTCTGCTTCATAGAAATGCCTTTTTTTCGATTGAAATATTCTCTTCCTCCATCAGAATGAACAGACATTCTCTCCTGCTTCATAGAAATGCCTTTTTTATTCTCTGATTGAGAAATATTCTCCTGTTCTCCATCAGAATGAACAGACATTTCTCCTGCTTCATAGAAATGCCTTTTTTTGCGATTGAGAAATATTCTCCGTCCTCCATCAGAATGAACAGACATTCTCTCCTGCTTCATAGAAATGCCTTTTTCCCTCTTCCTCCCTCAGAATGAACAGACATTCTCTCCTCTTCATAGAAATGCCTTTTTTTTTCGATTGAGAAATATTCTCTGTTCTCCATCACAATGAAGATATTCTCTCCTGCTTCATAGAAATGCCTTTTTTTCTCATTGAAAATATTTTTTCCTCCATCAGAATGAGAAATATTCTCTCCTGCTTCATAGAAATGCCTTTTTTCGCGATTGAGAAAATATTCTTTCCTCCATCAGAATGAACAGACATTCTCTCCTGCTTCATAGAAATGCCTTTTTTTCTCGATTGAGAAATATTCTCTTTCCTCCATCAGAATGAACAGACATTCTCTCCTGCTTCATAGAAATGCCTTTTTTTCTCGATTGAGAAATATTCTCTTTCCTCCATCAGAATGAACAGACATTCTCTCCTGCTTCATAGAAATGCCTTTTTTCTTTTTCTTTTCCATCAGAATGAACAGATTGCTTCCTAGAAATGCCTTTTTTTCCTCCTCCATCAGAATGAACAGACATTCTCTCCTGCTTCAAAAATAGATTGAAAACATTCTCTTTTTCCATCAGAATGAACAGATTCTCCTGCTTCATAGAATGCCTTTTTTTCGATTGAGAAATATTCTCTGTCCTCCATCAGAATGAAGAGTTATTTCTCCTTTTTTTTTTCTCGATTGAAAATATTCTCTGTCCTCCATCAGAATGAAGAGATATTCTCTCCTGCTTCATAGAAATGCCTTTTTTCGATTGAGAAATATTCTCTTTCCTCCATCAGAATGAACAGACATTCTCTCCTGCTTCATAGAAATGCCTTTTTTTGTCGATTGAGAAATATTCTCTGTCCTCCATCAGAATGAAGAGATATTCTCCTGGTTTCATAGAAATGCCTTTTTTCTCGATTGAGAAATATTCTCTGTCCTACATCAGAATGAAGAGACATTCTCTCCTGCTTCATAGAAATGCCTTTTTCTCGATTGAGAAATATTCTTCCTCCATCAGAATGAACAGACATTCTCTCCTGCTTCATAGAAATGCCTTTTTTTCATGATTGAGAAATATTCTCCGTCCTCCATCAGAATGAACAGACTTTCTCCTGCTCATAGAAATGCCTTTTTTCGCGATTGAGAAATATTCTCTTTCCTCCATCAGAATGAACAGACATTCTCTCCTGCTTCATAGAAATGCCTTTTTTCGCGATTGAAATATTCTCTGTCCTCCATCAGAATGAAACAGATATTCTCTCCTGCTTCATAGAAATGCCTTTTTTCTCGATTGAGAAATATTCTCTTTCCTCCATCAGAATGAACAGACATAGAAATCTCCCTGTCCTCCATCAGAATGAAGAGATATTCAGAAATGCCTTTTTTTCTCGATTGAGAAATATTCTCTTCCTCCATCAGAATGAACAGACATTCTCTCCTGCTTCATAGAAATGCCTTTTTTTGCGATTGAGAAATATTCTCTGTCCTCCATCAGAATGAAGATGATTGAGAAATATTTCTTTCTCCATCAGAATGAACAGACATTCTCTCCTGCTTAATAGAAATTCAGAAATATTCTTTTTTTCAGAATGAAGAGATATTCGATTGATTGAAATTCTTTCTCCATCAGAATGAACAGACCTCCATCAGAAAATGCCTTTTTTTTTCGATTGAAAATATTCTGTCCTCCATCAGAATGATTTCTCTCCTGCCTTTTTTCTCGATTGAAAATGCTCTTTTTCAGAATTCTCTCCTGCTTCAGAATTTCATTGATTCTCTCCTGCTTCATAGATTGATTGAAATATTCTCTTTCCTCCATCAGAATGAACAGACATTCTCTCCTGCTTCATAGAAATGCCTTTTTTTTCTCGATTGAGAAATATTCTCTTTCCTCCATCAGAATGAACATTCTCTTCTCCTCCCATCAGAATGAACAGACATTCTCCTGCTTCATAGAAATGCCTTTTTTTCTCGATTGAGAAAATTTTTCTTCTCCATCAGAATGAACAGACATTCTCTCCTGCTTCATAAAATGCCTTTTTTTCGATTGAGAAATATTCTCTTTCCTCCATCAGAATGAAGAGATATTCTCTCCTGCTTCATAGAAATGCCTTTTTTTTCTCGATTGAGAAATATTCTCTCCTCCATCAGAATGAACAGATTTCTCCTGCTTCATAGAAATGCCTTTTTTTCGATTGAGAAATATTCATCAGAATGAAGAGATATTCTCTCCTGCTTCATAGAAATGCCTTTTTTTGCCTCGATTGAGAAATTCTCTTTCCTCCATCAGAATGAACAGACATTCTCTCTGCCTGCCTTTTTCTCGATTTAAAATATTCCTTTTTGAACAGACATTCGATTGAGAAAAATATTCTTCTCCATCCTCCATCAAATGAATTTTTTTCGATTGAGAAATATTCTTTCCTCCATCAGAACAGACATTCTCTCCTGCTTCATAGAAATGCCTTTTTCTCGATTGAGAAATTTCTTTCCTCCATCAGAATGAACAGACATTCTCTCCTGCTTCATAGAAATGCCTTTTTTTCGCGATTGAGAAATATTCTCTGTCCTCCATCAGAATGAAAGAGACCTCCATCAGAATGAACAGAAATATTCTCTTCCATCAGAATGAACAGACATCTCCTCCTTTTTTCGCGCTTCCTCCATCAGAATGAAGAGATATTCTCCTGCTTCATTTTTTTTTCTCGATTGAGAAATATTCTTCAGAATGAAGAGATCCATCATGCCTTTTTTGTCGAATGAAATGAAAGAGACATTCTCTCCTGCTTCATAGAAATGCCTTTTTTTCTGGTTGAGAAATATTCTCTCCTCCATCAGAATGAAGAGATATCTTCCTGCTTCATAGAAATTTTTTTCTCGATTGAGAAATATTCCTCTTTCCTCCATCAGAATGAACAGACATCCATCACAATGAAGAGATATTCTTCATCCTTTTTTTTCGATTGAGAAAATTCATAGAATGAACAGACACATTCTCTCCTGCTTCATTTTTTTTTCATGATTGAGAAATATTCTCTTTCCTCCATCAGAATGAATTGAGAAATATATCTCTCTCCTGCTTCATAGAAATGCCTTTTTCTCATTGAGAAATGCCTTTTTCCTGCTTCACATTGGAATATTCTCTTTCCTCCATCAGAATGAACAGACATTCCCTCCTGCTTCACTTAGAAATGCCTTTTTCCAGATTGAGAAATATTCTCCATCAGAATGGAAGAGATATTCTCCATCATTGAAAATATTCTCTTTCCTCCATCAGAATGAACAGACATTCTCTCCTGCTTCATAGAAATGCTCTTTTTTCGGATTGAGAAATATTCTCTTCCTCCATCAGAATGAAGAGACATTCTCTCCTGCTTCATAGATAGAAATGATTGAGAAATATTCCTTTTCCATCAGAATGAACAGATTGAGAAATGCCTTTTCTCGATTGATTCTCTGTCCTCCATCAGAATGAAGAGACATTCCTCCTGAAAATGCCTTTTTTCTCGATTGAGAAATATTCTCTCCTCCATCAGAATGAAATAGACCTTCATAGAAATGCCTTTTTTGCGATTGAGAAATATTCTCTGGCTCCATCAGAATGAATTGAGAGATATTCTCTCCCTGCATCATGAGAAATGCCTTTTTTCTCGATTGAGAAATATTCTCTTCCTCCATCAGAATGAACAGACTTTCCCTCCTGCTTCAGAAATGCAGAAAATATTCTCTTCTCCATGAATGAACAGACATTCTTCCTGCTTCATAAAATGATTGAGAAATATTCTTCCATCAGAATGAACAGATATTCTCCCGTTTATAGAAATGCCTTTGCGATTGAGAAATATTCTCCTGTCCTCCATCAGAAATGCCTGCCTTTTTCGCGATTGAGAAATATTCTTCTTCCATCTCCATCAGAATGAAGAAATTTCTCTCCTGCTTCATAGAAATGCCTTTTTTTTCGATTGAGAAATATTCTCTGTCCTCCATCAGAATGAAGAGAGATTTTTTTTTTTCTCTCCTCCATCAGAATTCATAGAAATGCCTTTTTTTTCGATTGAGAAATATTCTCTGTCCTCCATCAACAATGATAGAAATGCCTTTTTCTCGATTGAGAAATATTCTCTTTCCTCCATCAGAAATGAACAGACATTCCCTTTGCCTTTTTTTCGATATTCTCCTCCTTGAGAAATATTTCTTTCCTTCAGAGAACAGACATTCTCTTTTTTTTCGCGATTGATTTCTCTGAGAAATATTTCCTGCTTTAATCCTCCATAGAAACATGAGAGAATGAAGAGACTTTCTCCTCTTCAATTTTTTCGATTGAGAATATTTCGTTCCTCCATCAGAATGAACAGACATTCTCCATCAGAATGAAGAGATATTGAGAAATTCCCATCAGAATGAAGAGATTTCTCTCCTGCTTCATAGAAATGCCTTTTTTGCGATTGAGAAATATTCTCTTTCCTCCATCAGAATGAACAGACATTCTCTCCTGCTTCATAGAAATGCCTTTTTCGATTGAGAAATATTCTCTTCCTGCTTCATCAGAATGAAGAGATATTCTCCTGCTTCATAGAAATGCCTTTTTTCTCGATTGAGAAATATTCTTTTCCTCCATCAGAATGAACAGACATTCTCTCCTGCTTCATAGAAATGCCTTTTTTCTCGATTGAGAAATATTCTTGTCCTCCAAATGAACAGATATTCTCTCCTGCTTCATAGAAAATGCCTTTTTTCGCGATTGAGAAATATTCTTTCCTCCATCAGAATGAACAGACATTCTCTCCTGCTTTTTTCACATTGAGAAATATTTTTTTCGATTGATCTGTCCTCCATCAGAATGAAGAGATATTCTCTCCTTCTTCATAGAAATGAAATATTCTCTGTCCTCCATGAAGAGACATTCTCTCCTGCTTCATAGAAATTTTTTTTTTCGATTGAGAAATATTCTCTTCCTCCATCAGAAATGAAGAGACATTCTCTCCTGCTTCATAGAAATGCCTTTTTTTCGATTGAGAAATATTCTCTTCTCCATCAGAATGAAGAGATATTCTCTCCTGCTTCATAGAAATGCCTTTTTTTCTCGATTGAGAAATATTCTCTTTCCTCCATCAGAATGAACAGACATTCTCTCCTGCTTCATAGAAAATGCCTTTTTTTCGCGATTGAGAAATTCTCTCCTCCATCAGAATGAAGAGATATTCTCCCGCTATCAAATGCCTTTTTTCCTGATTGAAAAATATTCTCTTTCCTCCATCAGAATGAACAGACATTCTCCTGCTTATAGAAATGCCATCGATTGAATGAAATATTCTCTCAGAATGAAGAGATATTCTTCCTCAAAAATTGAGAAATTCAGAATGAAGAGATATTCTCTCCTTCTTTAGAAATGCCTTTTTTCGAAAATTCTCTGTCCTTCAGAATGAAGATTTCTCGCTTCATAGAAATGCCTTTTTTTCTCGATTGAGAAATATTCTCTCTTTGAACAGATATTCCTCCATCAGAATGAATGAAGAGATATTCTCCCTGCTTCATAGAAATGCCTTTTTTTGCGATTGAGAAATATTCTCTTCCTCCATCAGAATGAACAGACATTGAGAAATATTCTTCCTCCTCAGCTTCATAGAAATGCCTCGATTGAGAAATATTCTCTCCTCTCCATCAGAAAATGAACAGACATTATTCTCTCCTGCTTCATAGAAATGCCTTTTTTCTCGATTGAGAAATATTCTCCTCCATCAGAATGAAGAGAATACCTTTTTTCTCCATCAGAATGAAGAGAAATATTTTTTTTCTCTCCTCCATCAGAATGAACAGATTTTTAGAAATGCCTTTTTCGATTGAGAAATATCTCTGTCCTCCATCAGAATGAAGAGATATTCTCTCCTGCTTCAGAAAATGCCTTTTTCTCGATTGATTTCTCTCCTCCATCATGAAGAAATTCTCTCCTGCCATTTTTTTGAACAAACATTCTCTCCTGATTGAGAAATATTCTCTTTCCTCCATCAGAATGAACAGACATTTCTCCTGCTTCATAGAAATGCCTTTTTTTTCGATTGAGAAATATTCTCTGTCCTCCATCAGAATGAAGAGATATTCTCCCTGCTTCATTGAAAATGCCTTTTTTTCTCGATTGAGAAATATTCTCTTTCCTCCATCAGAATGAACAGACATTCTCCTGCTTCATAGAAATGCCTTTTTTCTCGATTGAGAAATATTCTCTTTTTCCTCCATCAGAATGAACAGACTTTCTCTCCCTGCTTCATAGAAATGCCTTTTTTTTTTCGATTGAGAAATATTCTCTGTCCTTTTTCTCATCAGAATGAAGAACAGACTTTCTCCTGCTTTTTTCGCGATAGAAATGCCTTTTTTCTCGATTGAGAAAATATTCTGTCCTCCATCACAATGAAGAGATATTCTCTCCTGCTTCATAGAAATGCCTTTTTTCGATCGATTGAATTCTCCCAATGAAATATTCTCTTTCCCTCCATCAGAATGAAGAGACATTCTTCTTCATCTTTTTGTCATAGAAATGCGATTGAGAAATATTTCTTTTTCGATTGAGAAATATTCCATCAGAATGAACAGACATTCTCTCCTGCTTCATAGAAATGCCTTTTTTCTCGATTGAGAAATATTCTCTTTCCTCCATCAGAATGAACAGACATTCTCTCCTGCTTCATAGAAATGCCTTTTTTTTTCGATTGAGAAATATTCTCTTTCCTCCATCAGAATGAACAGACATGCCTCTCCTGCTATTCTCTGTCCTCCATAGAAATTCTCTCCTGCCTTTTTTTATTCGATTGAGAAATATTCTCTTCCTCCATCAGAATGAACAGATATTCTCTCCTGCTTCATAGAAATGCCTTTTTTTTTTTTTTGAGAAATATTCTCTGTCCTCCATCAGAATGAAGAGATATTCTCTCCTGCTTCATAGAAATGCCTTTTTTTCGATTGATTTCAGAAAATTCTCTCTGATTTTTTTTTCTTGATCAGAATGAAATATTCCTCTTCACTGCCTCCTCCATCAGAATGAACAGAATCAGAATGAACAGACATTCTTCCTGCTTCATAGAAATGCCTTTTTTCCGATTGAGAAATATTCTCTTTCCTCCATCAGAATGAACAGACTTTCTCTCCTGCTTCATAGAAATGCCTTTTTTCTCGATTGAGAAATATTCTCTTTCCTCCATCAAATGTCCTCCATCAGAATGAAGAGATATTTCCTGCTTTTTTTTCATAGAAAATGCCTTTTTCCATCGATTGAGAAATATTCTCTTTCCTCCATCAGAATGAACAAACATTCTCTCCTGCTTCATTTCTCCATCAGCTTTGAACAAAACATTCTGCTTCATAGAAATGCCTTTTTTTCGATTGATTGAAATCTCTCCTTCATAGAAATACCCTTTTTTTTCTCTTCCTCCATCAGAATGAACAGACATTCTCTCCTGCTTCATAGAAATGCCTTTTTTTCTTCATGATTGAGAAATATTCTCTGTCCTCCATCAGAATGAAGAGACATTCTCTGTCCTGCTTCATAGAAATGCCTTTTTTCTCGATTGAGAAATATTCTTCTGTCCTCCATCAGAATGAACAGATTTTTTTTCTTTGAAATATTCCCTCCATCAGCTTATAGAAATGCCTTTTTTTTTGTGATTGAGAAATATTCTCTTTCCTCCATCAGAATGAACAGACATTCTCTCCTGCTTCATAGAAATGCCTTTTTTTCTCCACCGCTTCATAGATTGAGAAATTCTCTGTCCTTCCATCAGAATGAGAGATATTCTCTCCTGCTTCTCTCCTGCTTCTAAAAATGCTTTTTTCTCGATTACTCTGTCCTCCATCAGAATGAAGAATGTTCTCTCCTGCTTTTCGCATAGAAATGCAGACTTTTTTCCATAGAAATGCGATTGAGAAATATTCTCCGTCCTCCATCAGAATGAAGAGATATTCTCTCCTGCTTCATAGAAATGCCTTTTTCCTGCTTCTTAGAAATGCGTTTTCGATTGATTGAAATATTCTCTGGCCTCCATCGATTGAAATATTCTCTTCCTCCATCAGAATGAACAGACTTTCTCTCCTGCTTCATAGAAATGCCTTTTTTTTCGATTGAGAAATATTCTGTTCTCCATCAGAATGAAGAGATATTCTTCCCTGCTTCATAGAAATGCCTTTTTTTCGATTGAGAAAATATTCTTCTCCATCAGAATGAAGAGACATTCTCTCCTGCTTCATAGAAATGCCTTTTTTTTCTCGATTGAGAAATATTCTCTGTCCTCCATCAGAATGAACAGAGATATTCTCTCCTGCTATATGAAATGCCTTTTTTCTCGATTGAGAAATATTCTCTTTCTCCATCAGAATGAACAGACATTCTCTCCTGCTTCATAGAAATGCCTTTTTTGCGATTGAGAAATATTCTGTCCTCCATCAGAATGAAGAGATATTCTTCTGCTTCATAGAAATGCCTTTTCTTTTTTCTCGATTGAGAAATATTCTCCTTTCCTCCATCAGAATGAATAGACATTCTCATTTCCTCCTCCTTCAGAAATATTCTTTTCCTCCAGAAATGCTCTTTTTTCATAGATTTTTTTTCGAATATTCTCTGTCCTCCATCAGAATGAAGAGATATTCTCTCCCTTTTTTCTCGCTTCCTTGAGAAATATTCTCATCCTCCCATCAGAATGAAGAGATTTCTCTCCTGCTTCATAGAAATGCCTTTTTTTCTCGATTGAGAAATATTCTCTGTCCTCCATCAGAATGAAGAAATATTCTTTTTCATAAATGCCTTTTTTTTCTCGATTGAGAAATATTCTCTTTCCTCCATCAGAATGAAGAGACATTCTCCTCCTGCTCATAGAAATGCCTTTTTTCTTTCTCGATTGAGAAATATTCTCTTTCCTCCATCAGAATGAACAGACATTCTCTCCTGCTTCATAGAAATGCCTTTTTTCGATTGAGAAATATTCTCTTCCTCCATCAGAATGAACAGACATTCTCCCTGCTTCATAGAAATGCCTTTTTTTTCTCGATTGAGAAATTTTTTCTCCATCAGATTGAGAAATATTCTCTTCCTCCATCAGAATGAACAGATATTCTCTCCTGCTTCATAGAAATGCCTTTTTCCTCCATTGAATGAAATATTTTTTTTTCAGAATGAAGAGATATTCTCTGTCCTCCATCCTATTCTCTCCTGCTTCATAGAAATGCCTTTTTTCTCGATTGAGAAATATTCTTTTCCTCCATCAGAATGAACAGACATTCTCTCCTGCTTCATAGAAATGCCTTTTTTTTCTCGATTTAGAAATATTCTCTTCCTCCATCAGAATGAACAGACATTCTCTCCTGCTTCATAGAAATGCCTTTTTTTTCGATTGAGAAATATTTTCTCCTTTCATAGATCAGAATGAATTGAGAAATTCTGTTCTCCATCAGAATGAACAGACATTCTTTCATAGAAGAAATATTCTCTTCCTCCATCGCTTTTTTGCTCGATTGAGAAATATTCTCTGTCCTCCATCAGAATGAAGAGATATTCTCTCCTGCTTCATAGAAATGCCTTTTTTTCTCGATTGAGAAATATTCTCTTTCCTCCATCAGAATGAACAGACATTCTCTCCTGCTTCATAGAAATGCCTTTTTTTCGCGATTGAGAAATATTCTCTGTCCTCCATCAGAATGAACCTTTTTGTCTCGAGACATTCTCTCCTCCATCAAATGAACTTCAGAAATGCCTTTTTCGCGAAATGCCTTTTTTTCTTCGATTTAGAAATATTTTTTCGATTGAGAAATATTCTCTTTCCTCCATCAGAATGAACAGACATTCTCTCCTGCTTCATAGAAATGCCTTTTTTTCTCGATTGAGAAATATTCTCTTCCTCCATCAGAATGAACAGACATTCTCTCCTGCTTCATAGAAATGCCTTTTTTTCTCGATTGAGAAATATTCTTCCTCCATCAGAATGAAATAGACTTTCTCTCCTGCTTCATAGAAATGCCTTTTTTTTCGATTGAGAAATATTCTCTGTCCTCCATCAGAATGAACAGACATTCTCTCCTGCTTCATAGAAATGCCTTTTTCTCGATTGAGAAATATTCTCTTCCTCCATCAGAATGAACAGACATTCTCTCCTGCTTCATAGAAATGCCTTTTTTCCATCATTGAGAAATATTCCTTTTTTCTCGATCCTCCATCAGAATGAACAGATATTCTCTCCTGCTTCATAGAAATGCCTTTTTTTCGATTGAGAAATATTCTCTTTCTCCATCAGAATGAACAGAAATGCTTTTTTTTTCTCGATTGAAAATATTCTCTTTCTCCATCAGAATGAACAGACTTCTCTCCTGCTTCATAGAAATGCCTTTTTTTCGATTGAGAAATATTCTCTGTCCTCCATCAGAATGAAGAGATATTCTCTCCTGCTTCATAGAAATGCCTTTTTTTTCTCGATTGAGAAATATTCTCTCCTCCTACGATCATCAGAATGAACAGATATTCTTTTTTTTTCTCTTGAGAAATATTCTCATAGAATGATGCCTTTTTTTTTTCGATTGAGAAATATTCTCTTCCTCCATCAGAATGAACAGACATTCTCTCCTGAAATGCCTTTTTTTCTCGATAGAAATGCCTTTTTTCGCTTCCTTATAGAAATTTTTCTCCCTGCTCGAGAAATATTCTCCGTCCTCCATCAGAATGAACAGACATTCTTCCTGCTTCATAGAAATGCCTTTTTTCTCGATTGAGAAATATTTTTCTTTCCTCCATCAGAATGAAATGACTTTCTCTCCTGCTTCATAGAAATGCCTTTTTTTCGATTGAGAAATATTCTCTTTCATCCTCCATCACAATGAAGAGATATTCTCTCCTGCTTCATAGAAAATGCCTTTTTTCTCGATTGAGAAATATTCTCTTCCTCCATCAGAATGAAGAGAATTCTCTCCTGCTTCATAGAAATGCCTTTTTTGCCATCAGAATGAAGACAAATCTTTTTCCTTGCTTCATAGAAATGCTTTTTTTTTCAATTGATTGAGAAATTCTCTCCTGCTTCATTCCTCTTGTCCTCCATCAGAATGAAGAGATATTCTCTCCTGCTTCATAGAAATGCCTTTTTTTGAGTAAACATTTCGATTGAACAGAAATATTCTCGATTGAGAAATATTCTGTCCTCCATCAGAATGAACAGACATTCTCTCCTGCTTCATAGAAATGCCTTTTTTTTCTCGATTGAGAAATATTCTCTTTCCTCCATCAGAATGAAGAGACATTCTCCCTGCTTCATAGAAATGCCTTTTTTTTTCTCGATTGAGAAATATTCTCTCCTCCATCCTCCATCAGAAATGAATGAACAGACATTCTCTCCTGTTTATAGAAATGCCTTTTTTTTCGATTGAGAAATATTCTCTGTCCTCCATCAGAATGAAGAGATATTCTCCTGCTTCATAGAAATGCCTTTTTTCTTGATTTGAAAAATATTTTTTCTCCATCAGAATGAACAGACATTTCTCTCCTGCTTCATAGAAATGCCTTTTTTCTCGATTTAGAAATATTCTCTTCCTCCATCAGAATGAACAGACATTTTCCTGCTTCATAGAAATGCCTTTTTTCTCGATTGAGAAAATATTCTCTTTCCCATCCAATGAACAGAATGAACAGAAATTTCGATCCTGCTTCAGAAAATTTTTTTTTTTTTCGATTGATCAAATATTCCTTTTCCATCAGAATGAACAGACATTCTCTCCCTTTTTTTTTCTCGATTGATATGAAAATGCTTCAGAAATGCCTTTTTTTCTCGATTGAGAAATATTCTCTTTCCTCCATCAGAATGAACAGACATTCTCTCCTGCTTCATAGAAATGCCTTTTTTTTTCGATTGAGAAATATTCTCTGTCCTCCATCAGAATGAAGAGATATTCTCTCCTGCTTCATAGAAATGCCTTTTTTTCTCGATTGAGAAATATTCTTTCCCTCCATCAGAATGAAAAACTTTCTTCCTTCAGAAATACTTTTTTTAATTTTCTCTCCTGCTTCATAGAAATGCCTTTTTTGTCGATTGAGAAATATTCTCTGTCCTCCATCAGAATGAAGAGATATTCTCCCTGCTTCATAGAAATGCCTTTTTTTCTCGATTGAGAAATATTCTCTGTCCTACATCAGAATGAAGAGATATTCTCCCTGCTTCATAGAAATGCCTTTTTTTCTCGATTGAGAAATATTCTTTCTCCATCAGAATGAACAGACATTCTCTCCTGCTTCATAGAAATGCCTTTTTTTAGAAATATTCTCTTTCCTCATTGAGAAATATTTTTTTTCTCGTCCTCCATCAGAATGAACAGACATTCTCTCCTGCTTCATAGAAATGCCTTTTTTTCAGATTGAGAAATATTCTCTTCCTCCATCAGAATGAACAGACTTTCTCTCCTGCCTTCATAGAAATATTCTGTCCTTTTTTTCTCTCCTGATTCCTAGAAAATATTCTCTCCTCCATCAGAATGAACAGATATTCTCCTGAAATGAGAAATTCTCTTTTCCTCCTTTTTTTTCTCCTGCTTCAGAAATTTTTCTCGATTGAGAAATATTCTCTTTCCTCCATCAGAATGAACAGACATTCTCCTGCTTCATAGAAATGCCTTTTTTTTTCCCTCCATCAGAATGAACAGACATTCTCTCCTGCTTCATAGAAATGCCTTTTTTTTCTCGATTGAGAAATATTCTCGTATCTCCATCAGAATGAAGAGATTTTCTCCTGCTTCATAGAAATGCCTTTTTTTCTGATTGAGAAATATTCTCTGTCCTCCATCAGAATGAACAGACATTCTCTCCTGCTTCATAGAAATGCCTTTTTTTCGCGATTGAGAAATATTCTCTTCCTCCATCAGAATGAACAGACATTTCTCTCCTCGATTGAGAAATATTCTCAGAATCATAGAAATGCCTTTTTCGATTGAGAAATATTCTCTTCCTTTTTCTCTCCTGCTTCATAGAAATGCCTTTTTTCGAGAAAAATATTCTTTTTTCCTCCATCAGAATGAAGAGATATTCTCCTCCATAGAAATGCCTTTTTCGCGATTGAGAAATATTCTTTCCCTCCATCAGAATGAACAGACATTTTTTTCATAGAAATGCGATTGAGAAATATTCTTTCCTCCATCAGAATGAACAGACATTCTCTCCTGCTTCATAGAAATGCCTTTTTTCGATTGAGAAATATTCTCTTTCCTCCATCAGAATGAAGAGACATTCTCTCCCGTTTATAGAAATGCCTTTTTTTCTCGATTGAGAAATATTCTTCCTCCATCAGAATGAACAGACATTCTCTCCTGCTTCATAGAAATGCCTTTTTTTTTCGATTGAGAAATATTCTCTTCCTCCATCAGAATGAACAGACATTCTCTCCTGCTTCATAGAAATGCCTTTTTTCTCGATTGAGAAATATTCTCTGTCCTCCATCAGAATGAACAGATTGATAGAAATGCCTTTTTTTCGATTGAGAAATATTCTCTTCCTCCATCAGAATGAAGAGATATTCTTCCTGCCTGAAATGCCTTTTTTTCATTGAAAATATTCTCTCCTCCATCAGAATGAACATTCTCTCCTGACTTTTTTTCATAGAATGAAATGCGATTGAGAAATATTCTCTGTCCTCCATCAGAATGAAGAGATATTCTCTCCTGCTTCATAGAAATGCCTTTTTTCTCGATTGAGAAATATTCTCTGTCCTCCATCAGAATGAACAGATATTCTCTCCTGCTTTATAGAAATGCCTTTTTTCTCGATTGAGAAATATTCTCTTCCTCCATCAGAATGAAGAGACATTCTCTCCTGCTTCATAGAAATGCCTTTTTTTTATTTGAGAAATATTTCTGATTGAATGAAATTTCTCTCCTTCCTCCATCAGAATGAAGAGAATTCTCTCCTGCTTCATAGAAATGCCTTTTTTTCGATTGAGAAATATTCTTTCCTCCATCAGAAATGAACAGACATTCTCTCCTGCTTCATATAAAATGCCTTTTTTCTCGATTGAGAAATATTCTCTGTCCATCAGAATGAAGAGACATTCTCTCCTGCTTCATAGAAATGCCTTTTTTCTCGATTGAGAAATTTCTCTCCTCCATCAGAATGAAGAGATATTCTCTCCTGCTTCATAGAAATGCCTTTTTTTTCGATTGATTGAAATATTCTCTTTCCTCCATCAGAATGAACAGACATTCTCTCCTGCTTCATAGAAATGCCTTTTTTTGCGATTGAGAAATATTCTCTGTCCTCCATCAGAATGAAGAGATATTCTCTCCTGCTTCATAGAAATGCCTTTTTTTCTCGATTGAGAAATATTCTCTTTCCTCCATCAGAATGAAGAGATATTCTCCCTGCTTCATAGAAATGCCTTTTTTTTGAGAAATATTCTTTCGATTGAGAAATATTCTCTTTCTCCATCAGAATGAACAGACATCTCCTGCTTCATAGAAATGCCTTTTTTCGCGATTGAAAAATATTCTCTTCCTCCATCAGAATGAACAGACATTCTCTCCTGCCTTTTTTTTTCGATTGAGAAATGAATGAAGAGAGATTTTTTTCATAGAAATGCGATTGAGAAATATTCTCTGTCCTCCATCAGAATGAAGAGATATTCTCTCCTGCTTCATAGAAATGTCCTTTTTCGCGATTGAGAAATATTCTCTGTCCTCCATCAGAATGAAGAGACATTCTCTCCTGCTTCATAGAAATGCCTTTTTTTCGATTGAGAAATATTCTCTGTCCTCCATCAGAATGAAGAGATATTCTCTCCTGCTTCATAGAAATGCCTTTTTTTCGCGATTGAGAAATATTCTCTGTCCTCCATCAGAATGAAGAGATATTCTCTCCCTTTTAGAAATGCCTTTTTTCGATTGAGAAATATTCTTTCCTCCATCAGAATGAACTCCATCATAGAAAATGAATTGAGAAATATTCTGTCCTCCATCAGAATGAAGAGATATTCTCTCCTGCTTCATAGAAATGCCTTTTTTTTCGATTGAGAAATATTCTTTCCTCCATCAGAATGAACAGACATTTTCCTGCTTCATAGAAATGCCTTTTTTCGATTGAGAAATATTCTTTCCTCCATCAGAATGAACAGACATTCTCTCCTGCTTCATAGAAATGCCTTTTTTTCTGAGATTGAGAAATATTCTCTTTCCTCCATCAGAATGAAGAGATATTCTCTCCTGCTTCATAGAAATGCTTTTTTTCTCGATTGAGAAATATTCTGTCCTCCATCAGAAAAGAGATATTCCTTTTTCCTTTTTTCTCGATTGAGAAATATTCTCTTCCTCCATCAGAATGAACAGACATTCTCTCCTGCTTCATTGCCTTTTTTTATCTCTTCCTCCATCTGAATGAAGAGATATTCTCTCCTGCTTATAGAAATGCCTTTTTTCTCGATTGAGAAATATTCTCTTTCCTCCATCAGAATGAAGAAATATTCTCTCCTGCTTCATAGAAATGCCTTTTTTCTCGATTGAGAAATATTCTCTTTCCTCCATCAGAATGAAGAGATTTCTTCCTGCTTCATAGAAATGCCTTTTTTTTCGATTGAGAAATATTCTCTTTCCTCCATCAGAATGAAAAACATTCTCTCCTGTCCTTTTTTTCCTGTCCTCCATCAGAATGAAGAGATATTCTCTCCTGCTTCATAGAAATGCCTTTTTTTCGATTGAGAAATATTCTCTTTCCTCCATCAGAATGAAGAGATATTCTCTCCTGCTTCATAGAAATGCCTTTTTTTTTCTCGATTGAGAAATATTCTCTGTCCTCCATCAGAATGAAGAATGAACAAACATTCTCTCCTTGCTTCCATCATTGAGAAATATTCCCTCCATCAGAAATTTCTCCTGCGTCATAGAAATGCCTTTTTTTCGATTGAGAAATATTCTCTGTCCTCCATCAGAATGAAGAGATATTCTCCTGCTTCATAGAAATGCCTTTTTTTCGCGATTGAGAAATATTCTCTTCCTCCATCAGAATGAACAGATTTCTCTCCTGCTTCATAGAAATGCCTTTTTCGCGATTGAGAAATATTCTCTGTCCTCCATCAGAATGAAGAGATATTCTCTCCTGCTTCATAGAAATGCCTTTTTTTCTCGATTGAGAAATATTCTCTTTCCTCCATCAGAATGAACAGACATTCTCTCCTGCTTCATAGAAATGCCTTTTTTCGCGATTGAGAAATATTCTCTGTCCTCCATCAGAATGAAGAGATATTCTCTCCTGCTTCATAGAAATGCCTTTTTTTCTCGATTGAGAAATATTCCATCAGAATGAAGAGATATTCTCTCCTGCTTCATAGAAATGCCTTTTTTCTCGATTGAGAAATATTCTCTGTCCTCCATCAGAATGAAGAGATATTCTCTCCTGCTTCATAGAAATGCCTTTTTCTCGATTGAGAAATATTCTCTTTCCATCAGAATGAACAGACTTTCTCTCCTGCTTCATAGAAATGCCTTTTTTCTCGATTGAGAAATATTCTCTGTCCTCCATCAGAATGAAGAGATATTCTCCTGCTTCATAGAAATGCCTTTTTTTTCTCGATTGAAAATATTCTCTGTCCTCCATCAGAATGAAGAGATATTCTCTCCTGCTTCATAGAAATGCCTTTTTTTTCTCGATTGAGAAATATTCTTTTCCTCCATCAGAATGAACAAACATTCTCTCCCTGCTTCATAGAAATGCCTTTTTTCTCGATTGAGAAATATTCTCTTTCCTCCATCAGAATGAACAGACTTTCTCTCCTGCTTCATAGAAATGCCTTTTTTTTTCGATTGAGAAATATTCTCTGTCCTCCATCAGAATGAAGAGATATTCTCTCCTGCTTCATAGAAATGCCTTTTTTTCTCGATTGAGAAATATTCTCTGTCCTCCATCAGAATGAAGAGACATTCTCTCCTGCTTCATAGAAATGCCTTTTTTTCTCGATTGAGAAATATTCTCTTTCCTCCACCAGAATGAACAAACATTCTCTCCTGCTTCATAGAAATGCCTTTTTTTCTCGATTGAGAAATATTCTCTTTCCTCCATCAGAATGAACAGACTTTCTCTCCATCAGAATGCTTCATAGAAATGCCTTTTTTCGCGATTGAGAAATATTCTCTGTCCTCCATCAGAATGAAGAGATATTCTCTCCTGCTTCATAGAAATGCCTTTTTTTCTCGATTGAGAAATATTCTCTTTCCTCCATCAGAATGAACAGACTTTCTCTCCTGCTTCATAGAAATGCCTTTTTTCGCGATTGAGAAATATTCTCTGTCCTCCATCAGAATGAAGAGATATTCTCTCCTGCTTCATAGAAATGCCTTTTTTCGCGATTGAGAAATATTCTCTTCCTCCATCAGAATGAACAAACATTCTCCCCGCTTCATAGAAATGCCTTTTTTCTCGATTGAGAAATATTCTCTTTCCTCCATCAGAATGAACAGACTTTCTTCTGCTTCATAGAAATGCCTTTTTTTCTCGATTGAGAAATATTCTCTGTCCTCCATCAGAATGAAGAGATATTCTCTCCTGCTTCATAGAAATGCCTTTTCTTTTCGATTGAGAAATATTCTCTGTCCTCCATCAGAATGAAGAGATATTCTCTCCTGCTTCATAGAAATGCCTTTTTTTCTCGATTGAGAAATATTCTCTGTCCTCCATCAGAATGAAGAGACATTCTCTCCTGCTTCATAGAAATGCCTTTTTTTCTCGATTGAGAAATATTCTTTTTCCTCCATCAGAATGAACAGACTTTCTCTCCTGCTTCATAGAAATGCATTTTTTTTCTCGTGAATTTGGATTTTTCCTAGTTTACCATATATTTGCGTAAACAACTCTTTGTACAATGCACATAACCTACACGATAAACGTGGGACCATCTATCGACTTAGAAATATTACTCGGATTGGTGACTTGGAGTAGACAGAGCAGATAGTTAGTAAATGATTAGCTCTCTCTGCGATGGTTAAGCTACGGGAACTTCCAGAAGCCCAATTCTCACCTTTCAAACCTATTACACATTTTCATAATCTTCATGTCACTACCGAGGTTAACTGGCCCATTCGTAAAAAAACAGGAGGAAATTTTTTTGAATAGTTTTTGTAGATTAGATGAATTTTTATTACTTTAGAAGCTTGTTCCATACGCATAATATAGATACAATGTTAATTGATCCCTGACTTTTTAAAGATACATGCTTCAGAAATATCCATTCCTGTGATATATGTGTTTTGTTGGATTTCACATGTTCAGAAATATGGTAATAAAATTAACTTACTTAAATAAATCAACAAATAACCTAAAAATGTAATTATCTGTTCTGCCTTCACGATAAATAATTATTATCAACCTATGCTTGTGTAAATGCCTTTCGAAAAAGAAAAAATGCTTTACAAGTTTTTAAATTAAGAAAAAATAATTTAAAAATGAGGGAAAATCCGAATTGGTAAAAAGGAAAACATCAGTAGTACGTAGTTTTCAATGACATGGACAGTTTAAAACTTGACATTTGTAAATAAAAACAAAGTACTGATAACTTTTTAAAAATCAGTGATCAATTTGACATTTATTTATATTATAAATAGGATCCCCGTTTTTAAAATGATAAAAATAAATATATTATTATTATTATTATTATTTATGATTATAGAGACTATTTTCAAAAGTACTTAAATATTAACAAATATTGGAGACGAAAAGAAGTCATGCGAGCAGGCAGGTTTTATTATTGGCTACGAAACATCACAACTTCTACAAAAAATATTGTAAAAATAAAAAAAAATTAAATCAAAAAACAACAAAAGACAAAACCTCAATTAGTCCAGAATATAAGGGAGCTGATTAAATGACGAAGATGGAGGCGGATAAGACACACAGCAAGAAGAAAAAAATTACAAATGGAGGTTGCCTGATGGGTGCTCAAAGTGTAGCAAAGGGATTTAGAAAAAAAAGACTAGACAGAAAATAAAGCGATGAGATAAAGGTTTCACGATAGTTACGGAGCAATGTAGGAAGGCCCTTTTGTCCTGCAGTGGTTGAGTAACAATAATATATGATATATATATATATATATATATATATATTAATTACGATAAACGTGCAATCAATTTACAAATTCATGAATTATTCACACAAAAACAAATGCAAAGGTTAATAATTTAATTGGCGAGAAATCCATGGTCGCAAACAATTCAAATAATATACAAAAACCTCCGAATTCGTTATGAATGAAAAGATCCTTGTTTCTATAAATTTCTGCCGTATTAGTTCTTATTTTTACTACAAGCTTTCGTCTGTTCCTACAGACATCTTCAGGTATGGAATAGATGTTGTTCTTGTTTTTTCTCTTAGTAATAAGAGGACAACGAAAATATATGTATTGTTGTATCCGAAAATGCTATTGGAAATGAATTATTGTTTTTGGAGCGCGCAGTAGCAACGCTGAGTTTGATTTTAAATTTTTTACAGTTGTGCGTTCATGTACAAATATGGTGATAAACGAATTTTTTACTGGTAAATTTTCTGTTTTTGTATATTATTTGAATTGTTTGCGACGATGGATTTCTCGCCAATTAAATCATTAACCTTTGCATTTGTTTTTGTGTGAATAATTCATGAATATATATATATATATATATATATATATATATATATATATATATATATATATATATGCTCCAAGAGAATCCGGTTGAGCTCTTTTAGAAAAGGGTAATTTTAAAAACGGTGGCTCATACCGATATTAACGCATTGCTCTTCAACCGAATTGAATTGAGCTCTCCGGGCAAATAACGTATTTCGTATAGAAAACGTTAAAATTTCCCTTCCTGTCTACCGTGCGACGATAGGGGTAGAATCTCTGACTGATAACAAATCGGTTAGGGTTTCGATCACGGCTTCAAGCAATCGGACGTCTAGCCGCACTGAAGAGTCTGTCTGCGGATGACTATATATATATAATCATCCATAGTCATATATATATATGTATATATATATATATATATATATATATATATATATATATATATATATATCAAGTCAATGAAAGCAATTCGAGAGATAAAAAAAGCAGCAAAAATAATAATATTGACAATAGGGCTAATTATTCTATCTTAGTTGACCAAATAAAAGCCTAACGAGCAAAATGTTAAAAATCTGAATTTTCCGTCACGTCTGTGTCCTTTCACAACGAGACGAGAAATAAAAAATGTATGACCAGGCAGGCCAAGTCGTAAAAATAAAAAAAATCCTAAAAATTTAATATGGTGGCTGTGGGTTACATCCATTGTGGTCTACTCTTGTTTCATTACTTTCCTTTTCGATAGAGATATTTCTGTTTACTGGGACTATAAGAGGACACTATACGCGAACCTTGTATTCTCATTTGAATAAAGCTTTCTTAAAGCCTATACCTGCGTACTTTTTTCATTACAGTGGCATCTTTTATTTTACAATGATGTTCACCCTGTAAAAGGCCCAAGAGCCATCGAGTTAAGAGTCACTACCACAACCAAGGTGATAATGCCACCAAAACCCAAGTGACCACTTGAAGTGAAAGAGAAGGAGATGGCTTTAGAAGGAACCCGAAACCCAATCCTATACAGGAAACTGGAGTGAAGTACGAACCGGACGATAGGCAAACCTATCTAGCCCTATTGAGGAGAAAAAATAAATAGTAAATAAAAAAGTAATAAAAGTTCAGGGATTTACACGAAGACGTTAGACATATAGAGTTGAAGTAGACTTTAGAAGAAACCGAAAATCCAACGCAAAACAGGAAACAAGGGATGAACCCCTAATCCTGTTCAAAAGATCGTGGACGAGTGTGAATCGAACAATCTTGATCGGTTACCGGAGAATCTATGTAAAAGCAACGATTATTTGATCCATAATCTATGTAAGTATCACAAAATATTTCAGTGGTTAAATGTAATAAGAGTTATAATAATTACAATCATAAAAACATAATGTTATGAATAATCAAGAGTAGTCACCTCTTGTTTTGTTACTCTCTTCTTTGCTAGAGCTCTTTCTGTTTACTGGGACTATAAAAGGACATTATACCCGAACCTTCTCAGTTGAATAAAGCTTTCTTAAAGCCTACACCTGCGTACTTTTGTCATTACACATGATACAAATATTTGATCTTATTCGTAACATTATTGTTGAAACTTGACTAATGCATGGAATAATAATGCAACACAAAATGTACTTAGAACAAAATGTATTGAAACAAGAAAGTGTACACAATATTTACATATAGTCTTTTGTATAATCCTGGTAAGACCGTTCCTGGAGAATGTGTTGACTGAGTCGCAGTCGGGCAGAGTCTCTGGTTGAATCTTTTGATTCCTGTATTTATCTATCCACCCACGAGGATAAAATGTGGTACAAGGCCGGTTTAAAGTGGGTATCTCCGAGCCCGTAGGCTCGGCCAAAAATATGGCATTTCTGAACCCGCCTAGACGGGTTCAAGGCCTGTCTACCACCCCCCGGACGAAACCCTGCCTCTCGGCAAAGCCTCGTCAGGGTCCCTCACTGCAAAATGCAGAGAGTTCGACTGAGAGTGAATCTCTTGATTCCTCCCTCTCTTCCCGGTACCAACCATATTTATATGGTCGGTACTCCACTATGCAAATTAGGTGGATCCTACCACAACAATTATTATGAAAATATACGTTATTTCAAAATAACTTTAGGAACAATCATATGATAAGTATGTAATTATTCCACGAAATATTTTTATTTTTGGTGTAATTATAATAATCGTGACAGGAATGACAATTCTGATAATTATTTACAACTAAATGTAATTTACCTCCAAAGATTCGCTAAAAAGGGGGATATATGATGAAAAACATGCATATAACAAAATAAAAACTAAAGTTCATCGTCAACATCTTTGTTATCATTAAAAAGAAAGATCAAATTACTTTTTGATATATATCCGTTTTAGAACATTATTATTTTTAGAATTTTATTTTTTTCATAGTTAAATCATATGATTAAAAAATTAAAAAACATATGATTAAATTTTTTGTAAAAATCAAATAATTGTTTGGAGTTTAATGAAACTTTCAGGACATATTCATAAATTAAATTATTTTCGAATGTTTTATCTTTTTAGAAAATCTTGGTAAACATATTTTTTTTTACATGTGTTACTCCCCCTACTCGTGTAATTTTTATAAAATTTCGAAAAATTCTATTTTGTATTGTTTAATATTTATATTTGTTATAAGGATAAGTGCTAAGAAAATGTAAATCATCTTCGTCGAACAAGAACTCCCAGTTTTAGAAAATCTTCCCTGAATGGTAAAGTAAAAGATGCAAGAAGAGTAAGATATATTTTTTTTAAATTAGAAAAGCTTTTAATTGCTTTTAGGATTAAAATATTTTATGGATCAGTGTCCATGAAATATTTTATAGTAGTCTATGTTACGAAAATTTTTTCCGATATATAATGAATTTTTACAAGAATTGTTTTCATATTATTGTTGTAAATAATAATAATAATAATAATAAGAATAAGAATAAGAAGAAGAAGAAGAAGAAGAAGAAGAAGAAGAAGAAGAAGAAGAAATTATTTTGTTATAAATGTTCCTACCCGCTAAAAAATGTCGCGTCAAAAGTAGGTTTATTTCTTTGACGCTGCCATTACATTTTCCTCTCTCTCGGCAATGTGTTAATGTTTTAAAAATCGGTGAATTTAATAAAACCAAACGATATGAAATTTAATTTATACTTTTCCTTTATTCTAAAGAATTGATAACAAAGTTATTAAACACTATTTATTAGATTTCTTATTTACAAAATAATTTTATATTTATAAACTTATAAAAATACGTGAACCAACTATAAAAAAATAATTATTTACCATTTTCTAACAAAATAATTAATACATTCTTTTATTCATAAATTTATAAAAATTGTCTGAACAAGAAAAATAAATAAAAATAACGAGTAAATGTAATTATAAATTTTGAAAAAAAAAAGAAAAAAGTATGTTTCGACCACTTCTTTCATTTGATCTCACCCCATAAATTCACTAAGAAAAAGGCTGAAAGAATCTCTTTCGTTTACACATTTTGTAATTATTATTAATTAAATACATTTTTGAATAAAAAGATTTTTTCAAATTTATTTCTTTATAAAATGGGAAATAATAAATCTTTATAAACGCTAAATCATAAATGGATATTTTCCAAGCGTAGCTTAGATGTGGCACAAGGCCGAAAGTATGGGATATCTAGTGAGGATCGAACTTACTGTTCAGTTGTAACTGGTCTTGCGAGACAAGCTTGCTAACCAATACACCACGCAGAGGTGCCCAGCTAAATCGTAAATATCGCATTGCTTTTGGTTCACATATCTTTATAATCTTGTAAATAAACATTGCCGATGGTGTCAGAAATAATAGCGATGTCAAAGGAATAACTGTACTTTTGGCACAAACGTTTTTTTTTCAGCCACTAAGGTTAAACATTACTCTGATTTATTTCTATCATTTTGTTTATTATCTTGTTTATATATATATATTTACATTTCTATTTAATACACACAAATAGCTGTTTTCTAGGAGTAATTACAGGAATATATACGTGTGAATAATGACTAAATAGTCACTATTCAAGGCTTTTTCATGTGTCCAGCTCGTAATTAATAACTGTACCAACAACAATACTAATGAAGATGACAAAGGAATGTCGGTGGTTGTAAGTAATCTGTTTTTTCTAGAAGATCAGAACGTTACTTGATAACAGAAAAACGTTGGAATTTTAATGCTAATGATAATTGCAATGAAGACGGTGAAAATAGACTAATTAAAACGAAAGAGAAAGAATATTCCGAAAAAGAATGTAAAAGTTCACTCAGAAGAAAATATTAAGTAGTTTGTGAGGCGTAGACATTATTATTCAAGATAAAAATTTGTCGTCTGCATTGGATTCTGCTTAATTCAGGTTCCATATTGGATTTTGATGTCATCAAAGAAGATGTTGATTGGACGTCCATTTGCATTTTTCGACTGTTGCCATGGTGATGACACGGTGAGGAATAGAAGAAGGGAGAAGGAGTTGAGTCAAACGTGGGAAGAGACGAGGAGGGGAAAAAGCGAGCTATGTAGACGGAAAGGTAAGAGGTAGGTGGAGAAAAAGTAAAGAAAAAAGGCAAAGAAAATTAAAATATATAGGGAGGGAGAAGATAGGAGGAAGGTATGAAAAAGGAAGTAAGTCAGAGAAACAGTCATTTCTCGTGGTTGGATATCAAGAGACAATGAAGGAAAAGGTTTGAAAGACAGGAAAAGGACGGAAACGTTGCGATACATGGGGATTCTTTCTGAAGTGATAGAGCAAAGGAATGATAAATGAAAGTCTGCAGCAGAAAAATGAAGAAATAATAGAAACAGGAGCTAAAAAGGGGTAGAAAGATGGAAAGGATGTTGAGAGAAGAAGAGAATGATCAAGAAAGGGAATATTGAAGATAAAGAAAACAAGTAAATATAAAGAATTATACGAGAAAAGAAATGGGAGAAAAGAGAAAGAAAAATGAGAGTAGAAAAAAACAAAATAGAAAAAATGAAATATTGAAATCTAAACAGGTATAAGGTGAAACGAGTCTAAAGGAAAGAGAGAGAGAGAGAGAGAGAGAGAGAGAGAGAGAGAGAGCGGAGTTTAATAGGCAAAAGTAAGGAATTAATAAGAACCAGTGTACGAAAGAGTGATGGAGAATAATTAGAGAGAGAAAGTGAGAGAATCACAGAGGAGAAGGAAAAGAAAAAGAAGCAGAAAGAGATAGAGAGAAAGATAAAAAACGATAGAAAAATAGGCAGAGAGAGAGAGAGAGAGCGAAAGAGAGATTAAGAAAAGGATAGAAAAATAGAAAAATAATGGCGGAAGAGAGAGAGAGAGAGAAAAAAGTGGTGTTTAATAGGCAAATGTAAGGAATTAATAATACACAGAGTACGAAAGAGTGATGGAAAAAAGAGAGAGAGAGGGAGGGATGGAGAGAGAGAGAATCACAGAGGAGATGAATAATAATAATAATAAAACAGAGAGAGAGAGAGAGAGAGAGAGAGAGGGAGAGAGAGAGAATAATAATGAGTAGAGGAAAAAGTCGCTGAACAGAGAGAACCAAATAAAGAGAAACACAGAGAAAGAGAAGAAGTAGGAAGGAACGGAAAGAAGCAAAACGATAGAGAAAGAGAGAGAGAGGGGGAGGGAGAAGAGAGAGAGAGAGAGAGAGAGAGAGAGAATCAGGGTAGAGAAAAAGTAACAAAGAAAATCAAAATTAAAGTGAAGAAGAGTAAGAGAAAGAGAGAAAGACATGAAGAAAATCAGAGAAGTAAAGAGAGATAGAGAGAAAGAAATAGAGAGAGTAAAAGAAGAAGAAGAGAGAGAGAAATTGGCAAAATTGAGGAATTCATGAGAAAGGGAGTAACAGAGAGAAACAGCGATATATATATGATATATATATATATATATATATATATATATATATATATATATATATATATGTCGAGAGAGAAAGAGAGAGAGAGAGAGAGAGAGAGAGAGAGAGAGAGAGAGAGAGAGAATACAAAATTCGTAGGACAAATCGAGGTGAGACCAATATTAGGATGACCTTCAAACTCAATCTCCAGGCAAAGATTATTTCGAAAAAAGAAATCGGAATTCTAAATGTATGCATTAGATTCTTCCTATCGAGTCATTGTTTATATTATCGATAATAAGTTTTTATATCACTTTTCTCATCATTAATTTGATCCTAACTTCTGCTTAGATTTCCTATTTTACCTCTTCAGAGAACTTACCGAAAATTCCGGCCTACTTGAAGCTGAAACAAGAAATAAATAAATACTACTACTACTACTAATAATAATAATGAAGGTAGTCTTTTAAGAAGGAACTCCACTTTTTCAGTTCGCTTGCCTCTAGCTTTTGAGATGTTTTCTAGGAACTTTTTTTTTATTTCCATTGAGGAATGTAGTCGAAGACAGCCTGAAGCTTTCAGTTATACTGTTTTTTTTATTGATATCTATGTAGCTATACATTTGTTTTTTTTGTCTCTTGTTGAGTAAAGAGTTATTTATCTCGTTGCTTCTGTTGCTACTGCCACCACAAATAACGACAATAAAGAAAAAAAAATGAAAGAAAAATAGAAAACTAAAGAGAACTAGAATATCGTGTCCACTAAGGCAGCAAACATCACCATTACAACAACAACAATAATAAAGGTTAATCATTGATCTATCATGTCCTTTTGATACAAGGATAGCGAAAATGTAAGAAGAGAAAGTAATCAACTTATGACCCATTGAAGTTTGAACTCGTAAGGCTTTGGAAGTTGAAGAAGGTCACAATCATAATAGTTTTCATAAGTGCACTTGGTAAAATTACGGACAGAATAGAGGCACGGATAAAGAAAATTGGCATTGATAGCCAAATGGAATTGGTACAGGAACCCTCTTAGAAACAGTAAGAATAATCCGGAAAGTGGTGAACACTTAGAGTCGGAGGAAAATTGCATGATACCTAAGAGTGCTGCTTCTGGTCTGCTATCCCTGCAGATATCAGTACCAGATATTTTCAGAGAAAACACTACTACTACATTTTTTAAGCTTTTCACTCCAAGCAAAGCGGGAGTGCCACTAGCACACAAGGGGCTACAGAGAGTGGGAGCAAGAGTAAAGAGGCATGATAGAGGAAAGGATGAAGGACGGGGAATAGATAAAGGCATCCGGAGATGTCGATTGACATTGTATTTGAATAGTTGGAGATTATAGCTATCAGGGAAGCAAGTAAGAGGAAGGGAGTTCCACAGACGGGAAGTGCGAAACATGAAGCTGTTGGAGTAGAAAAGACGGCTACATTTAACCGTTTCGACAGTGAAAGGGTGAGAATTACTACTACTACTACTACTACTGAGAATAATGGAAGTGTTACTAGTATCCACCACCATCAGTAGCCAAGAATGAGTAACTGAAGTTTATGTGGGATACGAACATCTTAGCAGATAAGAGCTTGGAGAATAATCGCCCTGACTTGAGTACAAGAGTAGGCATGAATGGATCGTTACCTTGGCATCAGAACATCATGAAGACAGATCAGGTGAAAATGAAGAAGAGCCAACACCTGGCAGGGCAAATCGGAGAAATTTACCAAATGTCCTTTTTGTGGTCGCCGCATTCGTTACTATTTCCACGAATCTCTTCCTTTTTTTTTTTTTCGCAAAACGCCTTGGGGATACCTAACATTATTTAGCGTGCGCACGTAGCAGCCGTGTTTGAAACAGCTCATGTGCCGAGGGAAGTATTCTGTTGTGAAGTTGCGTGTAGGCGATGAGATATGACCATTATTACCCGGTCAAAACATTTAATAGCCGGAGTGTACCTAATAATAATAATAATAATAATAATGATCATCTTGTATCAGCTTGCACGGTATTAGCATTCACCAAATAAAAAACTCGGCATGACAGAGTGGACCAATACCTGCACTGGAAAATCTGCAGCTTTTACGCGAAGGAAACTGCAAGAAATTGGTATGAACACCATCTAGACCCAATTACAGACATAGGACCTATAACCATTCCATGGGGGGTTAAAATACACACAGAATAATTAAAGACAATAACCCAGACATAATGATCTAATATCCCCCAAAACAGAATGTGCTTTCTGATTGATATGGTAGTTCCTGCTGACTGTAATGTATTTTTGAAGATCTTCATAAAACTTAAAAAAATACAAGCCTCTTGAAGTGGAAATCTAAAATATGTGGGACAAGAAGACATAAGTAATTCCATTTGTAGTTTGAGCCCTCGGTTTGATTCGAAAAAGTTCCGATAGACTCATCCTAGTAGGCCATACCTTAAAGAAGTACAACAGATTGTTTTCACAAGTATAGTTCACGTCTAACGAATGGCTCTATCTATGTAAAATGTGTGTGAACTGAGGCTGTTTCATTTTTATTTATTTTTTTATATTATTTACAAAAAGTTTCAGTGGATTATGCCATGATGCGATTGTAATGACAAAAAGAAAGCTTTATTCAACTGAGAATTCAAGATTCGCGTATAGTGTCCTTATATAGTCCCAGTAAACAGAATAGCTCTCTCAAAGAGGAGATTAACGAAACAAGGGGAGATCACTCTTGATTATTCATAACAGCGATTTCTGAGTTGTGATCCGGGAGGAAATGAGTATACATCAGAAAACAGAGGAAATAATAATAATAATAATAATAATAATAACACCGACAATAATATTACCAGGTTCATCTCCGACACAAAAAGAAAGATCAGAGAAATAATGACCAAATTTCTAACAACAAAATCACGACTAAATAAAAGCAATATAAATAACAATAAGCATATATATATATATATATATATATATATATATATATATATATATATATATATGAATAGCCTGGTTTTTTTCTGCATGTTTCTCTATTCGTAATTTCCGTCACATTAAATCAAACAAGGTGCTTCGGTGTGGAGTTAGCGAAGCTAACCTGATTGACGACTGAGTAATTCGACATTAACTCAAAATGGGAGCTGCCATGCCGTAAAAACCAACTAAAACAAACAGATGTAAAAATAGCAAGCGGATCACGTACTGATTCGCTGTGGGAATTGCTTGTTACAATTAATAGTGCACAGATACTGCACTGATCCGTAGCAGAGGGCTGGGAAGCGACACAATGAACTTCAGCAAAAGTGACAATCCATACGTAAATAATCCTGTTATTTACACGGATACTATACTGCAGGAGGCACAGTGGAGTAATGGATAACAGCTCGGATTGAGGAATCTGAGAGTCGAGTCCAGTCGAATCCACTACATTCAGTTACGTGCTAATACCCTTGGGAAAGGTATGAATCCTCTTCTTCTCCCCCACCAGCTATGGCTAAATAACAGGAAAAAACGGGTTCTATAGCCTTGGATGGCAACTGGTCTACTGCAGAAATAAATGGCAACCTACTGAGGGAAAAAAATCTGCCTCATCAGTCATGTATCGAAAGATACATGATCGCCTACGCGTGTATCACGCATGGCAACTACTGCTGCTGCTACTACTACTACTACTACTACTACTAATTTCCCTGATTCTAAACTAGACATGTTTTTCTTCCCTTCTGAACTTAATAGATCGACAGTGTCAAAATATAAAGCCACCAATTGATCCAATCGATTCTTTTAAATTAAAACTATACGGCTTTAATATGCTCATTTCTAGTCATCATTATTCTGCGTCAACAGATTCTGTTTTCGAATTAAGTACTTTTAAGCATTATTTCTGGAAATGTCAGAATTGCGCATAGAAATATCAGTTTGGGGTGAGGAAATTCTTCTGTCGAATGAGTACAAAGTACCCAGGTTGACTTGTAGGCTCGTAAATATTATCAGCAATTGCTGATGTTTCGATATATGTGCGCGCCTCCTGGGCCGAATCTAATGAACGAAAATGTAGGCATGTGCACATTATTCCAGCGGGGATATCTGTTGTGTCCATCGTGCCAAGAATAGATTTCAGTTGCCATTTAGATTCGGTGTCAGCAATGGATGTTTAAAATCAAGTAAAAAAAAAAGCATCGAAAGGCAAATTCGATAGCAACTCCTGCAACAACCATCACCGGACAAAAAATCACTCGACACGAATCACCAAGGAATATTATCTTGTTCCAGATTCAACAGAAGGAAAATATCTATCTATCTATCTATCTATCTATCTATCTATCTATCTATCTATCTAGCAAAGGCTGACTTTACCTATCCGTCTCTGTGTTCATATCTATCTATCTATCTATCTATCTATCTATCTATCTATCCAATTCTTTTATCCTCTTGAATCGGGTATTTGCTAACCTTTTTTTTGTCATTCAAGTAAGTATTTTTAATACTCACTTTAAATAGCATATATAAAAAGATTATCTATCTATCTATCTATCTATCTATCTATCTATTTGAATAGCTTTATTTGTTTATTTGCTTCTTTCTTTTTATGGGAGAATATCTTTTATAAAGTCTATATATCAGAAAAATGGTGCTATTACAATGTTGGATTAAACAGCGGTTAAATCTAAACAACAAATATCAAAAACAGAAGCAGTAGAAAAGTGAATGCAATTGGCTAAGTTGTGCATCTAGACACATTGGGCGTTCAGTCAGTTATGTGCCATGCGTGATACACGCTTAGGCGATCATGTATCTTTCGATACATGACGGACGAGGCAGATTTTTTCCCGCAGTTGGTAGACCAGTTGCCATCCAAGGCTGTAGAACCCGGTCTGTCCTACTATTACCCATAGCTGGTAGGAGAAGGGTAGGATTCATACCTTTCCCAAGGGTATTAGCACGCAAGTAATGGATTCGACTGGAATTCGAACTTGGCTCCCCGATTCCTCAATCCGAGTCGCTATTCATTGCGCCACCGGACGTTAGAAATGTTAAATTTAAAGTTAAGCGTCTCTGCATCGGCAGCGTTTTTCTCATATAAGCGACGTTTGTTTGTATTTTTCTCCCCTTCCCTTACACATATATCCCATCAATAGAAACATTATTTATTCTTGAACAAAGCATGTATCCTAGACATCCGTATACCGCAAGCCAACATTCACCGGACGCTATAATGTGAAGAAAGGGATCGTCCGCTGCTTACAACATCGAGTATCATGCGTGGCGGCCCAGAGATATATGAAGAAGAAATAGTCAGTATAAGCAGTACCCTACAACGTAACAACTACCCTGGGTACGTGGTAGCAACTCCCAGAAACTGGGATAGAAGGGTACAATAGGATAACAACACTCAGAAAACAGCCTCGGCCTGCTTACTCATTGTGAAGGGATTATCAGAAAAATACAAAAGATATGTGGTCCATATAATATCAGGACGAGCTTCAAAAGTGGTTCAAAACTTCGCAGACACCTCTTCCCATAGAGGAGAACATTATTAAGGACTGTGTGTACGCCATCGCATGTAGCTGTGACAAGAAACAGACCGCCCCCTCAAGATAAGACTGCAGGAACGCGGTAAAGGCGTAACACGAGGGGAAATAGAAAAATCACGTGTGGCTGACTAAATATGAAGGTAAAATAGAAATTATCTCCTTCTGTGGGATGATGTTGTAATATTAGGCTGAGAACATTACTGGAAAATACGAAAACTTAAGGAATCAGCGCATATGATAGACCACAAAAATCTCAAGAACCAGCCAAGCATAGACATGAATACAATATGGTAATCAGAAATAAAGAGTGTTGGATAAAAACAACAATAAGAACAAATTGTAATATGAGCTCTGGTAAAAAATGATTAGTGAAACCTTAGGTTTATAAGTCCCAAATATTCATACATTGTTGTCTCCAAGAACACATGCTCCAAGTTGAAGTAATCCAGTGAGTTGATCCAAAGAATTGTGAGGCCACAAAACTAAAGTTACTAAAGGGAAATAACTGAAACTGAGTTATCCAGAAAAAACATGGCATGTAGCTAAGGATTGAAATAAAGGTCATATATATATATATATATATATATATATATATATATATATATATATATATATTCCAGGATCATTTTCCAACTTATTCAAGATGATGTTCGCTCTCTCTAACCTTCTAATTTTCTGCCTTGGAGTAACAAGGTTCCTCATACGTTTCACGTACGATTTAATTTTCAAGTCTTTTTTTACTATTCTTTGGACTGTCATAGGTGAAACTCCTCTCTCACATGCCAAATGTCGTTTGGATTGAGTTGGATCTTTTCTAATTGATCTCTTTAGCTCTAACTTGAAATGATGATCTCTCTTGCTGTTGTGGCCCCCTGATCCAGTTTTCCTCTTTACTGTTCGCTCATCTTTTAAAACATTCATCGTTCTCTTGATGGTTCTTGAATGGACTTTGAATATGGAAGTCAGAGTATGAATGTTGGTATCATTACTGAAGGTCTGAATGATCTTTTTCCTCTCACCATTGCTCAGTTGGGAAGGCAGTGTGTCTGACACAAAACGATTTTAACCTGTTCTCTCTCTAGCTGAATAACTCAAAGGGCTTTTTTTAAATGATTCTTACAAAAATGGTGTCAAGATGGCTAAACCAGGAAAAAAGAAACTCAATTAGTTTAGTGTTTTTTTTTTAGACATTAAATATTTTGTGGAACGGACAATTATGCTGTTACACGATTATATATATATATATATATATATATATATATATATATATATATATATATATATATATATGCCGGGTGTAACAGCAAAAGTGTCCAAATTAATCATTAATCATAATCTGTAAGTTACGAATGTAAACCTGTTTTATTTTCTATTGGTACATTGATTATCCATGAGCCATTTGTCAAGATCGGTGTTCTACAAATGCCATGAAGACCGAATATCCTATTTAGATATGTGCTCAACCACATATCATTATATGTCTTTTTTTGCTACTTTAGAAACGTTTGTCTTAATTAGAAAGCCTTTCAATTTTGGCTTCTTGCATTCCTTTCATCTCAATTCTTAGTGACCGACTGACGGAGTTTCACTGCGCACGAATGCCGCCTCCTCGTGCACATATTACAAGTTTGTTTCATATTCGTTACCATGATGTTTACTGTTGCCGCCGTTTTACCGTCTTGTGTTTTGGCGGCAAAAGAAAAGACTCTCTCTTTCTTCCGCCCTCTCTCTCTCTCTCTCGCTCTTGCATTTCATTTTTCTCTGTGTAAACAACTATTGCGATCAGATAGCAATATATCAGATTTCCAAATGTTGAACATACTATTTTCTAGAGAAATACATCCCGAAAGCCTACCTTGCGTATACATACCGAAAGTATTTTTTTTATTTTGCATGATTTTATACATTTTTTTTCAAAACAAATGTCAAAATTAAGGTGTATCCTCGTCACCGGAAATACAGAACACACAAACATATATAAATAACAATATTTCACATTTGGTTTGTTGCTTCTGCTATGTATTTAGAGATTCTTGACAAAAAGAAGAATTTATAATGTTTTCGGTCCTGACCTGTCATCTTGGCACCAGTAACTTTCTCACAGCCGAAACGTAGTTATCCGGTGCATTTTTTTATAAATATTTTCATAGTAAATATTCTGAACAATGTTCCGCTTTGTCACCCTCGACTGTATGCATTTAAACGCAGTGCTAGATTGGCAATGAGGTCTCATCGTTTTACAGTTGAAATGACTTGATGTAACTGTAAGTTCCATGATAACAGTTTCTTCTCTTGAACTTCCCACTTGTGGAACTCTCTTCCAGCTTCTTGCTTTCCAGTCAAATTTGATCTTCAAAATTGAAATGCAATCTTAATCGTCTGCCTTCTTAATTCCCGTTTTTTTTTTATTATTCTTTCTTTTTAATATATATATATTTCTTTTTCTCATATTCTTTTATACCCAGTAACCTCTTGCATCTTAGTAGCTTTATTGCCTTGTTTGGGTGAGAAATGATTTAAATAATTTAAACAAGAAAATGTCGGTCAGAGTATTTCGGGTGTGAAGGCAAGCAGTCAGTAAAGTGCTCCATATAAAAAAAAAATAGATTTCCAATTCTGAACCATCCGAGCTTACAGCACCTGGTATTCCTAAGCGGTCACTTACCTAGACACTGACGAGGCTCGGCGTTGCTTACCTTCAGTGATCGCACGAGAAACAGTGTTTCAACGTGAGGAAGTTAGGGAACGCCTTTTAAGAAATATAAATGTAAATAAATTCTGTTTACTATCTAACGCCTTCTGTGTGTGCATGTGTATGTGTGTGTGCGTGTGTGTGTATGTAAATGCACTTGTCAGTCAATTTATTAGGTATAATCTTCTAGCACCGAGTTGGACCCCTTTTACCTTTAGAGCGCATTCATTTCTTCTTAGTATGGATTCAACGATGTACTGGGAGTACTCTTTCGAACTTTGGGTCCATGCTGTTATAATGGCATCCTGCAATTCTTCTGGATTGGTTAGCTGCACATCCAATATTTGGATTTCCCTTTTCACTACATCTCAAAGATGTCCTTTCTATTCTTCTATGTACCATGTCCATTCTAGACGTTGGCGATAATGCCCCTCCATAATTTCTTGTCCTGTGTAGCTCTTAATAAATTTTATATACACAGGTCATTTTGTTAGGGATACTCTTCTAGATGAATCTCACCTCAGTTCTTCTTGGCATCAATTCGACGATGACCTGGAGGGGCTCTTTCGAAATTGGGGTCCATGCTGTTATTATGGCACCTCACAATACTTTCAGATTGGTTGGCTCGCTTCATGGAAGCTACTATAACACAGAAAATACATTGATGCATTCCATGAATAAATCTGTCATTATTTGGGATTTGTGACACAGTGTGTTGTCTTGCTGGAAGTGGCTACAAGAGGATGGATGCACCACAGTCATGAATTGAGGTACTTTGTCATCTAGAATAACCAAGTAGCCTACAATATTTAAATGATCTTTTATTGGTACTAAGAGCCCCAATGTATGTCAAGAGAATATTCTGCATGCTATTAAGGGCATTTCTTCAAAAGTGAATACAACAGACCAGGTGGGAATTTGTTTATTGATAGCCATTCTTAGCCACTATTAGACATTTTTAAATTATTTATTTATGAACAATGAGCAGAGTATCAAAGCAAATACTTCAAAGTGTATATATATATATATATATATAGAGAGAGAGAGAGAGAGCTAAAATGTTTGAGTTATTTTTATTAATTTTTTTATAATTATTTTCAATATTTTCTTGAACAATATACACTCACTGGCCACTTTATTAAATATACTCCTTTATTAATGGATCAGATTTCCTTTTTGTCTTTAGAACTGACTCAGTTCTTCTTATCATGGATTTGACAATTTTCTGGAAACACTTTTATTATTGTACCTTACAATTTTTCCATACATCTTGATTTCCTTTCCACCAAAGAATCTCTATAGGATTGAGATCTGGTCATTATGGAATCTACCTTTAACACAGAAAATACATTGATGCATTCCATGAAATATTTGGGATTTGTGACACAGTGAAATTGGGGTCCTCGGCCTTGCTGGAAGTGGCTACAAGAGGATGGATGCACCAGAGTCACCAATTGAGGCACCTGGTTAGATACAGTACCTACATAACCTGTGACATTTAAACGATCTTTTTATAGTATCATGTGTTCCACTGTTGGCCAAGAAAATATTTCTCATATCACAGCACAACCACCACCACCAGCCTGAGTTGTTGATATAAAACATTTCATGTTTATACCAAATTATGTCATACCATCTAAATATTGCATCAGTAAACGAGACATCAGACTAAGCATTGTTTTTTTTTTTTAAATCTTGACTAATTTTTGTAATCCTTTAGGATATTGCGGTCTCAGTCTCTTGTTCTGACAAGAGTGGCACCTAGCGTAGTGGTCTGCAGCTGTAGCTCGTCTGCTTTAAGGTTCGACATATTGTGCGTTCAGAAATTCTCCTCTATATAACTCCATTGTAAAGAGTGGCTATTTGTGCTACTGTTGCCTTTCTATAAGCTTAAGCCAGTCACAATATTCTCTTCTGACCTTTTTCATCAACAAGCGATTTTCTTTCACAGGATTTTTTCTTCTTTTCCTGACCATGTCTTGTAATTGGTTAGGCGTGAACATCCTATTAAATCAGCAGTTTTTGAAATACGCAGAACCATCTGTCTGGCACCAACGACCATGCTGCGTTCAACGTGACTTAAATTACTTTCCCCGCCCCCAGATTAATTCATAAAATGAAATTCGGAAGGTCACCACGGCCATTTTTAAATGCCTATATCCATTAAATTGCTGTCACGTCATTGACTGATTATAAATTTGCATTTGTTCACGCGTACTTAATTAGGTGGCCAGTTAGTGTATATACACGTTTAGTTGAAGATCAACGAAACATCATGTCTGGTTTCCTGGAAGAATTTGAACATATTGTGTCTGGTAGATTAATGTCATGTTTTCTTCTAGTATCTTGTCTTCATAGACGTGACACCTCTTGGCATATGTAGGCATAACGCTTGGAATTCAAAATGAAAAAACTCAATGTATACACACAGTATCAAGCCGATCAACCGACAAAATTTTTCTCGATAACGGTTTATGAAAGCCGTAAGTAATTTATGTTCAAATTCTTCCTGGAAGATGCACTTTTGTATTTGATATCATCCTTTCTCACACGTCTAGCCATTTTTAGACTTAAATGCCATAACTTGATAAAGTGCTAGCGGAAAGTTTTAGTAACAGTAGACATTTAACAGAAAGCACATTACTTGAGGACTACCAACAGTGGAAACAACTAAAATGGATAGCATGTGTAACTTGAAGAGAAAATAATGACATAAGCAAAATGTTGACATTTCAATCTACTTCAAATAAAACGTTAGGAAGGAAACGCTCCCATCTTTACTAGAAAGATCGATAACAGCTACTGGACTTGAAAAACCCATTTCCCTGAAATTTTCTTTTAAGAGAAAGATTTTATATACTTCAACAGAAAACAGTACTGGCTGCTCGGTCAATGAATGAGAAATGGTAAACGGCTAAGGCTACCATTATTATTACCATTCAGATGCATAAAAGTGATTCCATTCTGCCATGAAGAACCTATAGTAGCTTCCTAACCGATGTCCTCAGGCTATAAAGTTGTCCTTACTTCCAATTACTAAGCAACAGGACAATTTCTCCGTTGTAATGACTTGACAAAAAGCGGATGCGCCATCTTTGTCGGCATTATGACAATCACCCTCATTTGTAAGCGAGCAGGCATTTGGGCCTGATGAATGTGGATTAGGGAACTAGCCAAAAGACATAAGTTGATTGTTGTTATTGTCAGGGATTCATAAAATTGGGAACTGGAGACAAAATTGCATTTGATAGTGACGCCTCTTGAGCAATAACCAGAAGTCTTGAAAAGAATTTGCAACGGAATTAGTTTTGATGATTTTCTCGATGAACTCATACACCACAATGTTGCAAACAGCTCGTCTCCCCCAGATATACACAGCAGCAGATAATATTAGACATAGCATTACTTAAACATGGGTTTTGATAATTTGCTGAAAATAAAGAGACACATTTATGTCAGTTTATGTGTTCTCTTCATCTTCGGCTGCAGCTTTCCCGGATTTGAATAATTCTAGTTTTGCATCTAAACTCACTTAACGATTATCGAAGTCGTCCCTTAAGCACGATGTCAAGTCAGTTTTATTATAAATAGATTATTCTATAAAATTTATACTACAGGGTACGGCATAAATACCTCCCATATATATCTCCCATAAATATCTCTCACATAATTGTAAGACATTAACTCTAATGGTGTGTTCATGTAGTTAATGACTTACCATTATATGGAAGGTATTTCTGGGAGATATATGTGGGAGGTATTTCTGCCTCACTCTGTATAATTATTTGAAAACAAAATTTAATAAAATAATCTACCTAAAATAATTCCTTAAAATTGCTCACTTTGGAAAAAAACTTGGCTTAATTTGGAAGTTTGTAAATCTGGTGTCCTTAAACAAACTCTGATTACATTCGGAATTCATAGCTAGCTTTTCTTACAGATCTTCAGGCATCGGTTTTTAAACAAACTAACTTTAGACACTTTTGTTTTCCTAATGGAGGGCACAAATAATCATGGTGGAAGGGGAAATGACAAAGATAAATCATAATTCTTTGCATAAAATAATTGTACATGTTGGTTAGTTGATTTTGTTTACCAACACCTCTATGGGTTATTTAATGCCGAAATCTAAATATTTTGAATTCTAGGGCTTCAACTAAATATATATTATAAATAGATATTGTTAGTAATTTTTCTACATATATGTATTGGTGGACGAAATAAAAGATTCGGTTCGAAATTTCAATGCATATCTCCTGAAGAAGACCGAAGCGTGCAATGACCGAAACGTCGTGAATATGACAATAAAGATGAAGACAGCGGTTCAAACAATGTAAATGGTATTTTTAAAAAATTTAATAATGCATGTTTATACTTTCATAATGTCTTGTTTTTGTTAGGGGCTCTACTATTTGCCCATAGCTAGGGACCCTAACAAGTGCTACCACACTGGTTCAGAATGGACCTGGATACAACAGAAGTTAAGAGGTGATTTCACGCTCCTCAAAATCTTCAATCATCCGATCAGAGGCCTTGCAGTTGGATTTAGTTTATCGTCATGCGCTGGACTAAATTGTACATGTGAAGTAACGATAGGTTTATTTTCTTTCAAAATTTTTGCAATCTAAAAAGATTATTTTACAAAATAAAGGCATCATTATTTCACGGATTAATTATTTTATGCAGCAAATAATAATCCTCCATTTTTTAATCGCTCAACGCTGATATAATTTTCTTTTCAATGCTTGTAAAAAAAAACAACAACAACAAACAAACAAAATGGATATAATTATTATCTAGGTGAGCCCAAACAAAGTCCGTACACCGTTATTAGTAAGTAAATGGCTGACGTCTCGTTTCCGGGTATGTCCGTCTGTTAAGGTGGCTGCTGGGGTACATTTGTGTCTCTAGAACACTCAGAGTCTGTATTTTATACTGCAGCTATTCTGAGCATAGGCTTTCTAGAAAAGAGCGCACTCACAGGTCCATTCGAATCCATTGCATGTTAATACGATTGTGAAAGGTAGGAATCCTCTTGTTCTCTCTCCAGCTATGGGTGAATAGCAGGACAAACCGGGTTCTATAGCCTTGGATGGCAACTGGTCTATGGCAGAAAGAAATGGCAACCTATTGCAGGAGAAAAATCTGCCTCGTCAGTCATGTATCGAAAGATACATCGTCGCCTAAGCATGTATCACGCATGGCACATAACTGAACTGAAGTTGATCTGGTATGATCAACATATTTGAACCAGGCTATTACGCTCACTTCCTCGCTCGTGATGACTTATGACTTGGGATAAACACGGATTTCATGATAAAATTCGAAACCGGGTGTCGTGGTTAGAAAACTAACGTTCTAATCACTTGGCCACGAACTACTACTACTACTATTATTATTATTTTGCAAATTAGACTGGAAATTGCATTATTTTTCAAACAAGATTATTTTAACGGTAGTGATCTAACACAAATCGCGCTGCAATGTGACTTTTTTTACAGTAGCAAACACACCAAGAATCAGAAATCGTGTTAGTATAATATAGATAAGTAAATAAACGAATGAATAAATAAAAAAAAAAACGTCATTGGATGTCTAAGAATGGCTACTCACGCATTGTTCATAACTACTTTTTAGAATCTCGCGAGATTTAAAGATGCTTGCTCATATTGGTAATGACAAAACCGAAGAGAATACTTTTGCCACAGACATTTACACGAAATGACAACAGCGTTTGGAAAGCAGAAGTTGCAAATTTTTATTTCATTCCAATTTCCGCTACATTGCGTCCAGTTTTATCTCCTTTGATAACGTGACTCGCCAGCAATGGACATTTCCAACAGTGTTTAATTTGTTAATTTCGGATGGTCGGGAAGTCCAAGGTTAAAAGGTCATTGGTTGATATTGCACTTTATTTAAGACAGAGTCACGTGTCTGTGTTGGTATTATATGGTCGTGTCATCCATCGATTTAGACCTGACAAAAAACGTTATCATCTAGCAAGCAGAGTAGACGTAAGACTATTATGGCGACAGGATTTTAAGTAGTTAATGGTACATCAAGAAGGAAAAAGAGAAAAAAAAGCGTTCTGAAGAGATTCTAACGATACGTATCATCTGCTATCGCTCTCTTAGCCACACACACACACACACACACACACATATTCGCGTGCACAAACACATACACGCTCACACATATCTATCTATCTATCTATCTATCTATCTATCTATCTATCTATCTATCTGTGGAGCAAAATTTATATTTAGATGGAGTAAATCAGATGATAAGTAAATATGTACGCTCAAGAACTAGCTGAATTTTAATCTAAATTTTTCAATATATGATGTTTGATCTTTTATTTTGTTTTCTTTACAACGATGTTCACCATGTACACCGTCCTGGGTATGACGATAAACTACATCCGGCAGTAAGGCGTCTGATTGGGATGTTTTGAGGAGCGTGGAATCACCTCTTAATTGCTGTTGTCCTTAGGTTGGGAGCACCTGTTACGGCCCCAATTATGGACAAATAGTTAACTCCTAAACTAGGGTCAAAAACTAGGAAAGTATAAAAATAAATTTTATATAGATCCAGTGACAGGACCCAAAGAGTGTGAGTTCAATAACTGCTTAAGGCGTTGGAGAACTTGGAGAGGGGAATTAACAGGAGATAACTGACATCCATTAGACATGGCACGTGGAACAGTCTACCCCAGTGAGCGAAATAAAGGCTTCAGTTCGACATTCTAACCACCTGAAGAAGGCCGGAGCGTACAGCGGCTGAAACGTCGTAATAACTATGGCAACAAAGATGAGGACAATAGTCCGAATAATGTAAAAATACAAGCAATACATTTTTGGAAAAAATATTACCAGCAATACATGTTTTGAAAAGAAAAATATTAATACATATTCTTTTCATACGAACCTATCCCAAAAATCTTGTCGGCATTAAATATCCCATTGAGGTTGATATGCCACAAAACAAAATAAACAAAACTAAACCAATCCCTCTGTACAAAGCCCGAGTGCCATTGGAGTTTACAGAGTAAGAGGCACAGATAACGGTTGACCTTAGACTTGAACAGGTTAAGATTGTAGTGATCGGGGAAGCAAGCTCTTGGGAGTCAGTTCCATACGGCAGTGGGTCGTGAGAAGATGATACTCGAGTGAAAAAGCACATCTCATCAAGGGAATGTGAAGAGAACGAGGGTGGTTCGCTACAGTAGGCGTGGCATGGGGGGGGGTCTTGTCCGTGAAGGTTAGGGCTAGTGGAACTAGGGAGTGTAGTTCTGCTGAACATTTTACATGGAAACAGCGATAGGGCAGCGAGAGGCTTGCGACGTCTCGTCAGTGGGAAAGCGGTTGCAGGGTGAAAATAATTCGTCACCTAGAAGGACGCGGAGACGCTTTTGGACTCTACCGACAGTGGAAAGTGAAGACCGGGTAGCTCCTGCCCATACATGGCAGCAATACTCCATTTTCGGCCTGATCTGACTCTTGTAAAGGATAATAGAAGGAGTTAGGTACTTGCTGGTGCGGTACAGGGAACTGACCATTTTTCCAGCATTTTTTGTGAGGGTTCCACTTAAGTTCTCGGCTGGGTTTAAGTCACAATAGGCGCTCAACCGTACATCGCTATGTGTGACCAATGGGTGTGGCCAATGGGTGTGAACAGTGGGTGTGACCAATGGGTTGAATTAATTTTTATGGGAAATGAAAGCTTTCTTTTTTCATCAATTGGCTTCAGATTTATCTATATACCTACACTAGCAGCATGGCCCGGTGTTGCCCGTGATTGATTCAAAAATCGTACGACTCATACAGCAATCGCTATCCCTTGACTTAAAATATTTTTGCCCTTCCTTGCCTCTAAAGGAGTGCCCTTTGTCGTGCTGATGTTGCTACATGCTTTACTTCTTGCCTATCTCACACTGTGAATTTTTTCTAAGCTCTATACTAAATATTAAATCTGTTACGAAAAAATAACTAAACAAAATGAACACAAAACGATCAGATTTAAAAAAGGACTCGTAACTGGAAAAACCGAATGAAAAAAGAATGTTAACAACAAATACTTTTTTCACACCCAACCCAGTTCTGCGGAATCAGAATCAACGTTGAGTTTAAACAAGCGAATGAGCCAATTGGAGTAAAGTGCCATGCAGATTTAAATTTTTCCCACTTGTGACGAATGCAGCTATCAATTTTTTTTGCATGCTAGCATGCTAATTAACATTCGTGTCAGTCAGCTCTCACGTTGGCCAATAGAATCTTCCTGCCTATTTGTGGCAGCCAGCTATTGGCTCTCACTGTGGCCAGTACAAAATGGCCGCAAACTACATGAAAACTGCCATAGAAGCATGAAAAAATCGATTATTTCCACTATCGATGGGAGTTGGGAAATGCAAAGCCGATCTTGGCCTTCCCGCTAACTTGGAGCATGTGCATGTAAATTTTGGTGCAAATCCGTCAAAAATTGCGGCCGTGCATTCATTACACACATACACACATTCTGCCTTTTATAGATAGAGATTCATATATCTGTAGATAAGAGGTGGTAATGAATATGGTCACTGGAAAGGGCTGGAATTGGCTGGTTATTTTTTTTAATACCAAATTTCACATAATACAAGTTTAAAGACAAAAAGACACTCAATGTTGAGGGTTACTGTCACAAAAGTAATGATGAAAGCCGGGCGTGATGTGATTGGAAGAAAAGACGGTAGGGAGTGAAGATTAAGAGGATAAGGAGGACAGATAACGATTGACCTTTGATTTGAAGCGGTCAAGATTGAAGTAAAGCAGTTCTTGGTATTTAAGTGGAAACCTCTTTACATTTGGAACACGGAGGAAATAAGAGTGATTCGATTCCGTCGTATTAGTAACGTTTGTCCTCACTGAACTAGTGAAACTAAAGAATGGATGCCATGGAAATAGTGATGAAATAGCGGCAGGGTTGTGTCTGTGGGGAAAGAGGCTGTAGAGTAGGGAGTTAGTAAAAAACGAGCACGCAAACGATTTTGAACTCTTATCAAGGCTGGTAAGAGACGATGTCCAGTACAGATGTGGCAGCAATGCACCACTTTTTGTTTAATTTGACTTTTGCCAGGATAAAGCATGTCAAAAGGAATTAGATACTTCTGGCAGCGATAGAATAAGCCGCCCATTTTTCCTGCAGCTTTCGTAATGGATTTTAGATATGACATATACTCATATATTTGGGGTTTGGAGTGAACTTGTGACTTCAGAGACGTTCAGAGCTTCGGGTCTCATTGCACCTGGGGCGGGGGTGGGGAATAAAGCTCTGATCAGTGATGAAACGTTAACAGCCTTTTCATGAGGTATTAAAAGTTACAAATCAATCATTACACCATTAATATATTAGAGCTAGATCAGATGAGAGATCGGCAGTAAGAATCTAATCATTTTCCTTTTTGGAAATACGCCTATAAACAGTGTTTACCAACAATATGAGAATGTTCCTAGATAGATCGTTAATAAAAAAGTCTCAAATCAACTGGGTTGTATGCTATCATGATGTATACGCTTATAGCGCCTAAATTATATATATATATATATATATATATATATATATATATATATATATATATATATATATATATATATATATATATATATATATATATATATATATATATATATATATATAGCCGTGTTCGAATTCCAGTCGAATCCATTACATTAATTTACGTGGTAATACCCTTGTGAAAAGTATGAATCCTCTTCTTCTCCGTATAGCTATGGGTAATTAGCAGGCCAAATTGGCTTCTATAGCCTTGAATGGAAACTGATCTAGGAGAAGGACAACTCTGAATTCAAAACCTTGTTTGGGGAACTTGTGGCACGTTGTGCACCAGGTCTCCGTATTCGGCCCCTCAAAAAGTGTGGATGGTTATGCACACAACCTTCGCCACTATAATCATGTCAGGCTGTCGGTTTCCTAGCACATTCGACAGTGAATTTATCAGTCAGCGGCGACAGTCTGTTTCATGCTTATATGCAATCGTCAGGCCATATGTTCTAACGGTTGTTTTGTTAACCATTATGGTTGTTTCAACCTATTCTAGGGGTTATTAGGCGGAGATAATTGTGGATTCGGATGCTGTTTTTGGTTATTTATATTATTCTTAACTTTTTAAATTTTATTATTGATTATTTTAGTGTTACTTATTGTTACGTTTATCTATCTATCTATCTATCTATCTATCTATCTATCTATCCAGTACATACTTTAGCCTTGGATGTGTAAATATAAAAATTCTTGTATTTGGGAATTTCGCCATCCAAATATTAAGTCGTTATTTCATTTGTGAAAGTGAAAATGTTTAAGAATTAGTGAGGCTATTCACATGTTCACGATATCTCTCATCCCGCTTTCCCAGCGGCGAAAATGATGTCGTGTTGAGTGTTTTCTCTGCCATATTAAAACTGACCGACAGAGACGTTGCAAGGAATCTGGCATTAAATGTTGATTTTAACCGCAGACAGCGAGGGTGGAAGACACTTGTCGTTCCTGTGCGGCAGCGCATCCGACGAAGCATTGGGATTTTCTGGGCTGAGTATATTTAAATTCTCATGAATGACAATTAACTCCCAGACTCCTCCAGTAAACAATAACAACAGCAACAACAACTTTTCGCCAAATCTTTTTCTTTTGTTTTTTTGGAAATCAAATTTGCGATGGATTTTTCCTTTCTTAATTTCACCCTATTCGTTTTCTTTGCGCCATATTTCAGTTTAGAAATTCTGGAGTTTTTTTGTTTAATTTACTTTTATTTATTGGATTGATTTCTTGATTCTTTGTTTGTTTCTTATTTATTTATTTTATTTGCTTTTTATTTATTATTGCTTGTTTTCCATTCTTTTTGTGTTTTAGCATTTTATTTCTTTCTGATTGTCTTTCGTCTTTTTCAATTTTCAATCTGCCTGTAATGTTTTCTTTCTTTCTAATAATTATTGCCACCTCGGTTTCTTCCTTTGTAGCGTTTCTTTCGTGTTGTATATTTCTTGCACGATTTTCCTTCCTTCCTTCCTTCCTTCCTTCCTTCCTTCCTTCCTTCCTTCCTTCCTTGTTCACCATTTGTAGTAACTGCTCGAATCTTCGATATATTCCATCTGTTTTTGGCAGTCTTTCTTCATACATTTGAAACTTCTGTACATGGGTTCAATATATGTGTCATTTGTAGTTATTTTGGCATTTAAAACATACATAAAAACGCAGAGATAGACAGATAGATAGATAGATAGATAGAGAGAGAGAGAGAGAGAGAGAGAGAGAGAGAGAGAGGGGAAATTGAGAGAGAAAGAGAAAGGCGGAAAGACAGACATAGAGAAATAGAGAAACAGAGAGAGAGAGAGAGAGAGAGAGAGAGAGAGAGAGACCAGACGGACAGAAAGATATAAGAAGAGAGATAGATAGATAGATAGATAGATAGATACAACGAAAGTGCAATAGAAAGACAGTGAGAACGACAGATAGAAAGAGAAAGAAATAAAAAGACGGAGAGAGAAACAGACATGCAGAAAGAAAGATACGAGAGAGAGAGAGAGAGAGAGAGAGAGAGAGATTGTGTGTGTGAAAGACAAAAGAAAAGAGAAAGACAGAGTAGGAGAGAGAAAGAGAAGGACAAAGAGAATGAGAAAAACATAAAAAAGTAAAAAGAAAGAGAAAACAGGTAAGGAGACAGAAAACAGAGAAAACAGAGAGAAAGAGAAAGAGAGAAAGGAAAAGAAAGATAGAAACAGAGATATAGAGACGGATACAGAATGAGTGATGAGAGAGAGAGAGAGAGAGAGAGAGAGAGAGATATTCTAGTCTGAACGCTTCTGACTTATCAGCAAAATTATTCAGCAAAACCTTTGAAATGGACAATTTATCAAGCCGACCTTCTAACAATCATGTGAAAGGTCATGTACAAAGTGTGTATCCATGATCTTGTGATCATTTTTGAAAACCGTCGCCTCCCAAGCAAAAGAAAACGTTTTTCTTGGTAATTCTGTTTTAGAGGTTTTTGACGCTTCTGAGGCATTTGTGAGGAAATTTTATGACTCAGGTACATTTTTTGTTTGTAATGACATGTCCCAAAAGGGCGAAGGCAGTCATGACTACCCACTCAGTTTCTTTATTATCTGTAAATTACCATACATTCATGGGAAAGATATGGGAGTGCTTTACCGTTGCCTTCACGGTTTGGTATTCAGAGTTTTCCTTTTGTTAGACTGATTTCCAGCCAAGGAAAGAGAGCTCAGTCTACCCTGCTATTTAACCTATAGTTGGGGAGTGAAGAGATGTATTCATGTCTTTCTCAAGGGGATTTATGCAAAAGTGAACACAACTGTCAACTCCGGAATTTGAACTTGGCTCCGCGCCGATATCCGTTACACTACCTGCACATCTTAACGTTAACCGAACGAATTAAACGCTTGAAAAAGGTATTCGAAAAAAGAAGAAAAAAGATTGATCGTAAAGAAACAGGTTCTATTTTTTTTTAAATCAATTCAACTCAAGCAAGGCGATAATGCCACTAAGACGGAAGGGGCTACTGGGAGTGAAAGAAAATGAAAACACTTTAGAAGGATCCGGAAACTCAACGCCAAACAGGAAACAACTACATCTAGTTAAAAAAAAACGTTGTCTTTTATATAATTCTAATAACATGTTCAAGGATTAATTTCTTTTCCTTATTAGACAATACATTTAAAATCCCACTAAGAACATTAGTATAGGTTTCCCCTTGGGTCGTAATCATTGTCTTTATGGTTTAAAAATTATAAACGAGCCAAGTTAAAAGCCAGATTAACGAAAGCTGATTTTCAAAGCAGTTAAAACCCTGCCTCTCGATATTGAAATTGGTGCAATACAAGATTCTCAATAGTATTTCTTATGCAATTATAAATCTACCATTCTTTTATGCTTTGAATATTTCTGTCGCATCTGGTCTGATGCGTCTGCTATATATTTAAAGATCCTTGATGAAATCCAAAGAAGAATCTGCAATATCATTGGCCCTGACCTGGCATCTCGGCGTCAGTCATCTTTCTATAGCTGTAATGTAGCTTCCCTGTGCTTTTTCTATAGATACTTTCACGGTAATTGTTCGGATGAACTTTCCTCTATGGTATGTATGCTCATTAAACTCTTATTTCTGTCCTCACTTTTTTTTAGTTTATTTTCCCTCCTCTTCCCTGTTATGTGACAGAGATGCCAGTTCTCTGGTAGATGCGGGACCTTATTTGTTTTTCGAGTGTGTATTTCGTATTTGTTTTTGTGTTTGGATGAGTGCGTATGTGAGTCATTGGTCGAATGAGTGTTATTAATTACTTAATCCCGGATTAATTTCGTCCACTTAACTGATTTTTCTGCCATATTTAAGGATTGTGTTTTGTTTTTATTAATAACATTATTTTGTTTAGTTTCTTGTATATAAATTCTATTCATTGGGGTTTCATTTTTAAATATTGTTATTTTATTCCACCCACAGACAAATTGTACATATGGGAACTAGTTAGGACTACATAGAGACCCTGAGGTATTATGGTAGCTGTAGTAAGAATGTGTTGTTTTGGTGTGAAGAATACTGCGGTATGTTTGGGTCAGTAGTCGTGGCTAGCTAAGTTTAAGATAAGACAGGCTGAAGTTCAGATTTCCCCTATTCCCTCTTTTGACCTTGTGCCACATTTTTGTATTAAAGCAAAATAAATATTATTTTCCTCTATGGTACCTAGACTTTATGAATTTAAACGTAGTACCAGATTAGCGGCGAGGATTCATCATTTTGTTGAAATGTATGCATAATTTCTATGCTAACAGTTTCTTCTATCGCACTTCTCACTTGTGGAACTCTATTCCGGCTTCTTCCTTTCCAGACAAGTTTGATCTTAAAAATTGAAATGTAACGACAACTGTTATTTTCTTTCTTCTTAATTTCTGTTCTTTTATTTTTCTTGCTCGTTAGTAATGTTTTTTTTTTCTTATATTCTTTCACACTCAGTAGCCCTTGCATCTTAATGGCTTTTTTTGCCTTTGCTTGGGGTGAAATGATTAAAAAGAAATCGTTTCTTTTGTTGAGAGGGCAAAATTATGATTAACTATGGATATTGAATAAAGATCGTTTCATTGTCAATCACGACAAGCGCATGGATGTTTCTAGAAAATCTTTCTTTTCTGTCTCATTCCTGGAAAACAACGTTAACTAACTTTTCTCTATTCGGCTTTTTTTTCGGAATCTAATTATCAACTTCTGAACTCTTTCCTATGATAACGGCGTATTAAAACAATTTTCACTTGTCATTCGAAGAGGAAATCTCCAGATCTTCCTCATGTGCTCATAAATTATCTGTACAACGTTGATAGTTTATTGTATCCACTAAAGTTATGATCCATCAATTGACTTCTTTGCATGTTAAATCAAATATTATTCAAGTTTAAATTTATATATAATTTGTTCTTTTTTTAATTCACTTTCGTTTGACTTTTCTTATTATTGATCCCTGAATATGAAAATGACAGCACTGCAAGAAAAAGTACAATGGTTAATAAAGACCAAATCTAACATTCATCTCCAGCGAAATTACTTGTACAATATATGAAAAAAAAAAAAAAAAAATACCAAGTCATGTTAGCATCCGTTTCTGAAGCAGGATGCTAATGGAAACGAGAAGTGTCTTGCAGAAAACAAAAACTGAGCATCATCTGGATTTATTGCATGCAACCAATGGAACACATGTGGAAGTGTTCTGATGTGTTTAAATAAAACTTTATTTGTTTATCTATTTTTTTCCAATAAACCCAGCGTGGTTATCGTCATTCTTTCATATTTTGAAGCTTATTCAATGTCCTTATCTTTCAATGATCTTAGCTCGTCTGAATCATTTGACAGGCTCTAAATTCATTGCACAGCGGCACTTACATGGAGGATGAACTTAAGTGCAAAGTACGACTTTAGTTCGTCTATTTACTCAATGACGGCAATTATTTAAATTGCAAATTGGTTTTATTTGCTTTTTGATCTCCAATTAAAAATAGTAGGCATAAATATTGCTCACTGAAATACAATAACCTTGATAGGATACTTCTAAAAAGAAAATATAATGAAAAGAAAAGAACGTACGAATTTTAACTTTGGATTCAAATATCAGCTTTTAGATTAAATTGCTTAAAAATACTAACTTGGAAGTATTGATTTATTGATTTTCGGTTAATTGACTAAGACAAATCTAGAACGGCCTGCACGAATGGATCTTGAACTTAACAGTAAAGGCTTTCGTGATGGTAATGGTAATATTAGTAATTTCCATATAAAGAAAAAAATCGGCATTCATTGACCGAGCAGCTATTACTGTCGTCCGTTGAAATTTATCAAATCTTTCTTTTAAAATAATTTTTCAGCAAAATAGGTTTTTCAAGTTAAGTATCTGTTATCGCTCTTTCCAGTATTGATGGGGGCTTCCTTTCCTAGCCTTTTATTTGAAGTAATATGGAACGTTAACATTTTCATTATGGCAATTTCGAGTTACATGTGTGTAGCAGACATAGCGAACCAGAACCCGAGTCGAATGGCAGAGATGAAGAACAAAACTTGCCTTATTCTCGACGAAAGGGTGTTCGTATTTGTTTGGCGTGTAGGACTTCAATTTGAGAGAAGGCGAGCGCGTCGTTCCATCAAACGAGATCCATCTTTGTTGTCCCACAAGAAATTACATAATATTAGCGTAGTTGGACGGAATCGAGAAGGGATGTCCGGGTGTATTAGTGTTTTCTTCTGAGGTGCCCGGATGTCTAGTATGTTTATGATCCGGGCAAGTGATTGGCGACTCGCTTATATAAGTAGACCATCTTGGAGAAGAGAGTGAGTTCTGTCGAGGTACATCGTACGATACGCGCAGTTGTGATAGAACGAACGAACGAACGAACGAAGTGAATACAAGGCAGAGAACAACGATAAATACCAACAAACCGGTGTAGAGGGAAAAAAAGACCCAATCTGACAATTGCGTCCCACAACAGAGTCACTAATTCCTTTTGACCACAACGTGCTATCCATTTTAGTTATTGCTGCTGCTAATAGTCCTGAAGTGATGTGGTTTCTGTTATTTGTTACAGTTATTTATGATTCTGTAGCAGCAGTCTACAATGTTCAATGAAGCGTGGTCTTTGCTAAGACCTACAGCTACTCTTGCTTAGAGTTATTTTAACCTTTGGTATTTGAAAGCGTTTGTATATAGCTGACAGATATTTCATGAAAGTTTCGATATGACGTGGCTCTGAGCACATCATTGTACAGCCATAGTAAGTATTTTAAATATGTAAGTGGAAATCGAGAAGGAATTTATTTACTTGCATTCTTTCTTAATTATTGATAAATCTAATCTCTACTTTACGAAGAGGCACATTGAAGTAATGAATAACAGTTCAGATTGAGGAATCGGAGAACCGAGTTCGAATTCCAGTCGAAACCGTTGCATTCACTTAGGTGCTAATACATTTGACAAAGGTATGGGTCCAGCTCTTCCTCTCCGCTATGGGTGAATAGCAGGACATAGTGAGCCCTATAGCCCTAGTTAGAAAACAGTCTACGAGAAGGAAAACCAGCCTGTAGAGGGTTGGGCTCCGTCTGTAAAGCTGTCTTGACCATGAAACACCACTGAGAAAGCATTGTTATATATATATATATATATATATATATATATATATGTGTGTGTGTGTGTCGGAAAGGGATACATTTGAACGAAGTAGCTAAGTGGTTTCGGCTACTATAACCAAGTAGAATATGGTAGCAGTAATCGACTGGTACGCGTCGTAGTCGCAGGTAAGAAGTGTAGATCAATGGGCGTCGTTATAGACTTAGCTCTCAGACTAAGGCTCTTTGACTCTGTCGTACCTACACGTCCGTCGGTATTTATAACGGACACCAGCCAATCATATTCCAGTGAGGGAAGCACAGATGTATGCATATTCCATTATATCATATATATATATATATATATATATATATATATATATATATATATATATTGGGGATTAATGATTGCGATACTTTATTACTAATTGATCGTTACTAAGAAAAATATTTAGTTAAGCATCCTATAATATTTGATTAATTAATAGTTAATGTAGTTTTTTTTTTCAATTAGTTATTTTCTGTCTTAATTATTGGGATGAGGAATTATAATTATTTAGATTATTTGCAGTTAGACTAATATCCTCATCTGTAATTATCACAACGTTCCGAACGTTGTAATCTCCGGTCTTCTTAAAGTGTCTGTCAATCTGGGGTATCCATCTATCTATCTATTGTATTTAGTTTAGTAAATACAATAGATAGATAAATCATTAAGACGGACACACGTGCTGAAATTGTAGCGTGGTCTGATTCAAAGAAGTGTGTCCTCCTCGTTTAATTAACGCTTCCATAGGAGGAGATCAGGTGAGAGGAGCGTGAGCGAAAGAAAAAAACGCTGCGATCCGACTTGCATGGAAGAGGGATGGACATGTCATTTGCTTACCTATTAAAGTCGGATGCCGTGAATTACTTCGACGCTCAATCTATCTATCTATTGTATTTACTTTAGTTAGTTTCTATCTATCTATTGTAATAACTATAGTCATTTTTTATCTATCTATCTATCTATCTATCTATCTATCTATCTATCTATCTATCTATCTATCTATCTATCTATTGTGTATACTTTAGTCAGTTTTTATCCATCTATCTATTGTATTTACTATTGTCACTATCTATCTATCTATCTATCTATCTATCTATCTATCTATATATATATATATATATGACAGTTTGACCCTATCACAGAAAGGAGAGTATACATCTATATATTTATCTATTTATGTCTCTTTTTCACTCGCCTCTCTGCATACAACTATCTTTGTTCATTATCTATCTATCTATCTATCTATCTATCTATCTATCTATCTATCTATCTATCTATCTATCGTATTTACTTTAGCGATGTACTACGTCATGAGATTATTAGATCTCATATGTTTATTACTTTTACTTTCACTTTAGATTTTTAATTTGTATTGCCCTGTGGAATAATTAATTGTTCAAGATACTTTTGGCACTTTAAAGTCGAGATTAATTTTGTGTTCACTAATTGTTTTACACTTCCACATTTATAAGGTGTTATTTGGGAAAATTAACGTAAGAAATTCTTTTCACACAAAACAAAACAAAAAAAAAAAATAAAGGAAAAGATGCAAAATAAAGTTCTTTATTCTTCGTTCGTTGGTTGGTTAGTCGATTTTGTTTAGCGGCATATCAAAAAATATGGGTTATTTAATGCCGAAATCTAATTATTCCGAACGCAATTTGATGACTTCAACTAAATTTATTTTGACCGCAGTTGTACGCAGGTAAAATGTATAGTTGGTCGTTTTGCTTTAAAATGTATTTTTGGTAATTTTACTCGAAGTTGGTATTGTTAGTAAGTTTCTTTTTTATAAAAAAATGTATTGCTGGTATTTTTATTATAAAATGTATTTTTATATTTTCACAGCTTTTTGTTTTTTTTTTGTCCTGAGACCTTAACAGATACTATCGCCCCGGGTCAGGGTGGACCTAGGAACAACAGCAATTAAGAGGTGTTTTCACGCTCCCCATACCCTCCAATCTCCTGATCGGATGCCATACACTACCGTAAGTAGTTTATCGTCATACCCGGAACTTTCTTCATTGAGTGATTTCGAATGAAATGTTGAATTAAATTATCTACGATGCTCTGGGTGTCGTGCTGTGTAAGCAAACATAACTGGTATTTCATATAAATCTTTTTATTCTATGTTCCGTTTCCTTTCAGGACGTGGGCGATCATGGCTCTCCACAATTTCCTGTATTTCTCGCTTTTAATAAATTTTGCCTTTTCATTATCTTTCCTAAACCCTGTTCTGTCATCCATTTTCCTCAAATTCGCTAGGTAGGCTATGCGTTATTTTTCTCTCTCCCTCTTTTGCTTTCAATCTGTCCTGTGAGTATCTGATTTTCGAAGCTCTCTTTTCTCATTATGTGACCTAGAAACTTCAACTGTTTCCTTCGATTGTTAATTATAAGTGTCCTTTTTGTTTCCATTTTCTCTAAAACTTGATGCTCCCATGTTCCGTCTATGGTATTAAGTAGAATCATATTTCAGATTCTTCTAGTCTCATCTTCATCTGTGATGAGGTTATCCATCATTCACTGCCATATAGAAGGACTGATATTACGTAACAGTGTAGTATTATTTTCTTTGTTTCTAACGAAATGCTCTTGAATTGGCTGACTAGACCTTACCTTTCCTTTTCTTACTAGAAGCAGGTTTTTCGATCTCGGCCTGGTGTACCACCCGAGGGACGCGTATCTTGGTAACCCGCGTGACGGACGATGCGGTATTTTGTTATATTTTTAGATATTCTCATGAAGTCAAAAAGGTTGGTTTTATAGTTATACATTTAAAAGGGACTTGAAATTAAAAAACAAAACAAAAAACAAACAAACAAAAAATCACACAGTGCATTGCTATGCCACTGAGCTTTTCCTGATCACAATTTTGACCTTGAAAATGCTGTCTTATTAAAAAAATAAATGGAGAAGCATTGAAAGAGCCATGATCTATGAATCGCCTGCTGTTAATATACGACAGGGCTTCTTCATTCCATTATCTGTTCTTACTAAATTCATGTTGAAACTACGTGGGATACAAACAATCTTAAAACATGAGTCAATACTCAAATCTAATTTTAAAAAATGATACAGTTAAAGTCATTAAAAAATATCAAGCGTTTATATGGCTAACAGGAAACACGTTCTTTCTCGCCAATGTCGATTTTGTCGAAATAAAATCCGTTTTCTGATGGCGCTGTTTGATCAATGACACATATCAAAATAAACGTTTTCCAAAGTATCTAATACATATCAAAACAGTAAATGTAAAATATTATATATATATATATATATATATATATATATATATATATATATATATTGTTAAGAAATTTATTTATTTTTATGAGAGAAAAGACTTCAAACGACTCTTTGATGTGGTCGTATGACCTTACAAAACTGAGGTCTCTCATCCCGGTATTCGTATTTATTGGTTGGCGACCAAATTAAGCGAGTTTGCTGGCGATGTCAGTTGATGATACAAATTTGTTTCAGAAAAATCCGTTTGCTACCATTCGTATGATAAACTATGTAAACTATCAAAAAAAAAAAAAAAAAAAAAAAGTGAGTGAAGTGATTTTGAAGTATTTACAATTTCTTTCCGGCAAGCCTTTTTAGCCACTAATCATAATCACTAAAATTATAATAAAACTTTTTTGTTAACTATAAAACTAAGTTGGTCTTGTCTCTCTTTTACTCCTCTTCATTTTATTTAATTATTCGAACACGTGACGATATATATATATATATATATATATATATATATATATATATATATATATACTTTGAACAATAAAAAAATATTAAAAATTAAAATCTTCAGACACTGGGTTGTAGATTAATATTCTTTCGTTTTTTTGTTATTATTTCATTTAGATTCCTCGACTAGTTTCGGCCAAAATGGCCACCATCGGGAGAAGAAATATTTCTGCTTGCTGGTAGCAGTAAACTACAGAAATGAATGTCTTGATGGAGAAAATGAACTTTTGTCTGTAGTTTTCATTTGTTTTTTTTATTTTTTTATCTTTTTAACATGAATCTTTTAACATTCCTTGTGTTGGTCAAACAGTCTATTTTAAATTGTTATTTGAGATAAGAGCTGGATGGATCTATGCTCCTCTGAATTACCCTGGTCAGTTTGACAGTTTTATTGGTCCTGGAGAGGGGATATATCTCTGTTAAGTGTTTGTGTGTGTGTTATTTGGTTCTTAGGGAGTGAGTGAGTATGATATGTGTAAGCGTGTGTATTGCTGTAAGTGTGTGTTATCATTTGGCTCATTAGGGAGTGAGTGAGTATGATGTGTGTAAGTGTGTATATTCGTGTGGGTGTGTGTATAAATGTGAGGCCTCAACACCTCCGTACGCATGTCTGTCTTGTGTGGGTGAGAAATGTGGGTAGGTTTTGATTTGTAAAGTTATATATTAGTACTATCTATATTGTTAAATTTATGGTTTAGCCCGGCTGGATAGTGTGTTTTTAGACGTTGTATCCACTTATTTTCATATATATATATATATATATATATATATATATATATATATATATATATATATATATAAATTCAGATATAAGTTAAATATGTAAGTAAAAAGATGAATAAAGACAAAAAGAAAACTTTTCTTAGCCGACGAGTTACGTCCTCTGAAAGAATTTATCAAGGTAAATGTAAGGGTTTTATTTTGCAACAAGTAAAACAAAACAGATGTAAAAATGTCGTTAGTTTTTCATAATGTTTTTAAAATTTAAGAACGGTCATAAATTTACTTCAGTCTAATTGAAATTCAAGGTTAAACTATGAACGATGCTAAATGATGTCATTTAATGTCAAATAAATGAAAGTGATTAAAAATTGTTGTATTTTTTGTATTATGTAATTATTATATAATAATTATAATATAATTATTCATAATATATATATATATATATATATATATATATATATATATATATATATATATATATATAAAATAAATTTATTTTAGGCAAAAACTCGTAAGTAAATTAAAGATTTTGATAATAAAAACGGCGGTGCTATCTATTGGAATTAAGATATAGTGGCGTAGTACTTGATTTACCCAGAAGATTAATGAAAGACAGTAATGACGAGGAAACACACAGATAATGTTAGCAAAACAAGATAAGGAATTTACGAATTTACACGCTTAACGTTGTGTCAGTAGGTCGTTTCAGGAAAATAAATCAGGAATGTTTAAATTGCGTCGTTTTAACGAATTGTCATAATGAGGAATCTTCATATAACAGATTAAATGATCTGACACAAAATAATATTAAAAATGTTTAAAATAAAGGTAACAGAGTTCGTTGCTCACGGAAGAGATATATGGTTTGCATACATTCAAAAGTAGACGAAGAGAGATAGTTTAAAATATTTAGCTTTCTTGGATTATTGAGAGAAAATTATTTGAAGTGCCATGAACGTTAAAAGCCGATAATATATTTGGTGAGTAATTTGACACTGGCGAAAACTTCAGACGCGGTGAACAGAAACAAAACTCTTCTTTTATTAATTTTGCATAGGCTCGCTGCTTTCTTTCCTTTCTTCTTCTTGGCTCAACGGCTAATTTCTGTGAAGACAAGGATTTCATTGGTCCAAAACAATTTCACATAGGCTCACGAATTTATTTATTTCCATCTTTTATCTCAGTACTCCGAATTTGAAGGGAGTAGGTAAAGGGAGTTGTTATTATTTCGAACTCAGTACAAAGATTTTCCTTCCTAGTGGAACCTAACTAAACAAAACGTTAAATAACTACAATTCTAGTTGTTTGCCCCGTCACAGACTGTCCTCTTTAAAAAAAGAAAAAAGAAGCTACACATTTTTATTTATTTCATCCATTTTCTTTTCCGACTGAGCAGAAAATGGCACGTAATTTGACGGGAAAGCTCTGGCCCAACTCAGATTTGATTGTCCGATCTGGAGCCGCCATAGTTTTAATGTATTTTTTCCATTTTTTTTAATGAGGCAAACAAATTTCGTGTTTAGCGAAGCGGGAAAAAGAAAAAAAAATGCATAAAATGGCGACAGTGGCGTGTCAAGAGAGAAAGGGGTGAAATATTGGCGGGAACAGCAGTGTAGGATTAAAGATATTCGAATTATGAAACATGAAATATAAAGAGAAACGAGAGGGTATGGAATTTCGATAGTTTGCAATAGTAAGACAAGAGAAAGATCGAGAAATAAAGAGAAAGAAAGATAGAGAGAGATGGAAAAATAGAAGGCGAAAGCGACAGAAAGAAAGGAAGAGTGATAAAGAAACACAAAAGAGGAGACAAAGAGAAAGAAAAAGAAAAAGATAGAGAAAAGAAATGAGAATGTAAGTGTGTGTCTTTTGTGAAAGGTGCTTGAAAATATGAATTAAATGCAGAAATGCGTGTGTGTATGCACCTGAAACTGCCTACATCGCCGATTCTATATAAATATGATAAATAAGCTCAAGTGTCGTTCCATGCACATACATGACTTGGCAAGAACGTGAAGCCGTGGGCAAGGTTTTTCAGAAATTTGCTACACTCCATTTTCCAAAAGAATTTAGTTAGCGTCTCACGAGGAACCTCCGCTGTCAGATGTCCATAAAGAACCCAAAGGTCATATACATTTTAGATCAACATGCGTGAGTTCTAGCTATCTAATAGGGTGTTCGAAAAGTAATTATATATTTTACTGCTATGAATTCAGAATCAACCAACCAAGCCAGAACCAAAAGTTGAATGGTATGAAGCTGCCTCTAGAATTACATTTACATTACTTTTATCCAAAACTGAACCATTTAGAGTTAATTTCAGAGTTTTAAGAAAGCGCGCAATAGATAACAAGAGGTAAATTATTTAATAAATTAAGAAAAGTTCAAGTGACTTATCTGGTTAGTCGACTCAAGAGTTTCGCGTCGAAACGCTCAGCAGGGTCAGATGTTTGATGAAGCAAATAAGATCTGATAAATTTATGGCGTGGAAAGGAGTTCCACATGAAATGATACAAACGTACATTAAGCAGCGTTGAATCGTCAGTTTTTTTATTTTATTTTTGATTAGTATAGAAAAATGTCATTTTTTGGACAAGATGGACCACTGTTAAAGAATGTCAATCGATTTTTCTTCAGGAAAGAAAATCGTGGCTGGGTACAGCACAACTTTCAATATCTCAACCTAAGCAGATTCTTCCATGGAAACATTTAGTCTGTAAGTTTTTTGGGATTCAAAGGAAATATTTTTATACGAATTGCCGGAACCCGGTCAGATTGTGACTGTGAATAGAGTGAGCAACTCACTCGTTTGAAAGACACATACGAAAATACTCTTTTTTCAGGGAATGAAATCTATAATTTATTTTGGAATATAAACATCTGCATTCCTGTTGCAAAAACAAATAATTTTTCATTTTTTTTTCTTACTTTTTCTTTAATTAATTTGTTTTCTTTTTAATTGTGACTCATTATTAAACATTTAATCATATGTGTGTGTGTGTGTGTTTAACTGAGCAAAACTAACAAATTACGTTTGTTATGTCATGCGTGCAAGTGTTATCTTATATGTGCCTAATAAATGTAAAAATTGGCCAAAAGTTTGTTGATTGCAAACGTTTTCGGCTAATCTATATCCATTTTCAAGGACTTTTTTTGTTATGCTACTATAATAAGAATAAGTCGCTGAAATTATCACATTCTTAATTTCAAAACATTACCAGCCAGTATATTGTGACTGGATTCGTAATTATGTGGCACACGCTACTAACCGCCTATCAAGACGTCTGACTCTACATCTCTCTGACCAGAGCTCAATACGAACACATTTAAACCACCATGAAATTGTATCAACCCCAATTAGCAACATATAATGTGATACGTACCTGCAACTACAAAAAAGCGTTTAAAATCGATTGAAACTTTTATTATAAGAAACAAGAAACCAACTCTTAATAATATCAATTATGAATACGGTCACAATATAATGGCCATATTTGTAAATTAAGAGTATGCTTACTTTCAGCAACTTTTATACCGTCTACAATAGCTAATTTTACACGTGTTGTCGAACCTTTTTTTCCCCTCAGAATTTTCTGCTGCAAACCGTATTCTTAATATTCCTCCCCCTCCCCCAAAATTGGGGAGTTGTGATATCATGAGCTCCTCTTCTTGCCCAATTAAGGGGTGCTGTTCTCAAAAGCCATTGATGTGATTTTATTTTAATCCCAAACTTTCTGGTGTACATTCCTACTGAAAGATCATTGTTTGCCTAGGCGTTCTGAAGAATTGTGTTGTGAAAAAAAGCAATGACCTAACATGTTCAAAGAGTTTTCACCTGTAATGTTTTAATCAATGAAGAAATCTTTGTAAAATTTTGCTAATGGCAACCACAAAACCCTGTACCTTCGGGTTTAAGTTACGCTTAAAAATTTTTTTGTGAACGGTTCACTGGCGTAATTTTTTTTTTATTGTCTGATTTTCAAATGAAAAAATTTCTTTTTTTAACATTTCATTTTGGTTTTTCTTCTATTTTTGATTTCAAAAGGCGTGAGGCGTCTGGATAGGCATATACTCGGGAGGATGAATTCTTTTTAGGACTCTCGACTACTCTTCCTTAAAGAACTCAATAATGTAAAACAGACAACAATGGCTTCCCTAACCACCTTATAGTCCACTAAATTAGACTATTTCCCCCCAAAGTAAATAACAACGATATTGAGCATACAGTCAAAAATTACATAAATATTGTCTACAAAAAGCAAATGCACATTATCTACAAACAAGATGAATCTTTTATTTAGAAATATTATAAAGAAATACACTTCTCCAATTGACCCGAATAAAAAAATCAAATTAATTATCTACTATAAAATATTTAAAACAGCTAACATTATCCCCAAAAATAACAACGCACTAGCAAAGTCAAAATTACAACGAACGAACATTATTTATGAGTTCAAATAACCCTTAAGGAACTGTGTTCCTGATCAAACCGAATTCATAAATAATTACATCACTTACACGACTACATATGCCTATCCAAACCGCCCCCACGTTACTATCCGACCACAGCTCTATTAGAACCCATTTAAACACAGACAAACGCCCGAAACATACTAGTAGAAAATACAAATATAATAACCTCATTCACATGTAAAAAATGATTAAAAATAATGGCAGCCTTAATAATAAAAAAGAAAAAGCCAACACTTAATAATATAAACTACAAACACGGCCACAATTTGCTAACTGTGCTCGGAAAATAAAACATCTCTATAACACTAAAAACATGCACAACAAACACATTCAATTACACTGAAAAAAATAAAATCATCCTTGATAATGGCTAAAAATATAGCCGAAAGTGCTCGTAATTATAGAACATTTGGACAGTTTCTACACACTTTGTGTCCAAAAAAGAAAACACTTGTTTGAACACAAGAAAAACTAAATAAAAAGCTCCATCGCAGTAACTTGTCTGTCGTTTTTAATGAAACATGCATAAATGAAAGATTGCTGCCTAAATAAACTAGTATATATATATGTATATACAGTAGCGGCCATAATATAAGGAACGGAAACAACAAAGACATAAATATGTGTATTACTTAAAAAGTAATGCATGATTAGCAATGAAATTTTTACCGAATAAAGATTAAGGTGTAATGCATAAATATACAAAGTTACAAAAATTTACTGATGTGGGGCCAAAGTCGGGACCACAGAAGGAAAACACGGAACTCGGATTAAATGTAAGAAAGATATATTAACAACAGGTTACAGAGATAGTGTAAGCGGAGCTTACTATATGTTAGTGTCCAATACTGGTAGTTGTACGCGGCTCTCACTGTGTCTCTGTCTCTCAGTGTCACTCTGTCTAGAGTGTTGTGTCGCATACTTAATACAGATCTGGAAGAGTCTATTGTGTAGGTAGTTCCGGTCTCACAATACCCCCCCCACTTCCAAGAGTTTTCTTTTTTGAAAAGGAGAGAAAAAATAAAACTGTTAATACTTTTTCCTCTTGGGATTTACGTCGAGCGGTTGAGTAAATTTCCTTTTCCTTCCTGAGCGTCGTACTTCAGGAGAGACTTTGGGCATGTCGAGATCGAACTAGAAATCTTGATGCGTGAGCCACAGATTTTCCCGAACCATCTGGCAGTTTATGCGGAATGCAAGCACCAATGCCGTACGAGCTTGCATCACTTGCAACTATGATGTCGAGACTAGGGTCGTAATGGGTGAGGGAGAGTTTTCTTGATCTTCTCGAATGCGTCTTGGCATTCCGGGTCCATGACCATGGTTTGTCCTTTTTTTTTTAAAAGTTGGTTGAGAGGTCCTCTTAAATTTTGCATGTTCTTAATGAACCCTTGGTAAAAGTTAGCTAGGCCGCATGAAGCTTTGTAACGCTTGAACGTTATCTGGGGCCGGCATGTTTCTGATCGCGTTGGCTCGTATTTGATTGGACTTCTTTTTACGTAGACCGTAGGTGCTGCCCACTCGCTGCAATCTGTTTTTGACAGAATACCTGCTTGTTCGAGTCTATCTAACTCTTTGTTGATTTGCTCTAGAGCAGCGAAAGGACATTCCGTTTCTTTTTTGAATACCGGTTGTGCACCGTCCTTCACCTTGAAATTAGCTTTCATTTTAGTACATTTCCCAAGGCCGCCAGAAAAAAACCTGGGAAATTGTTGTTTGAGTTCCTTTTTAGATTTACCAAATTGGACGTTGTACTTTGTATCTTGCGACAAAATGTACTCATTGGGCAATCCCAAAGATTGAATTTTTCTATCCAATCTGTTCCAAATAAGTTATCTGAAGTTTTTTAATACGTAGGCTTTGAGCTTTTTGGTAACTCCATTTAGTGTTACTGTAAGTATTACCTCGCCTAAAATGTTAATCTTTTCGCCAGTTACGGATTTTGCTGTTTTATCCGTTTTTAATAAGGTCGGCTTCTTCAATTTTCGCCAAGTACGCCAATTAATGGTTGAAAGATCGGAACCCGAGTCAAGCTTGAATTTAATGGACTTATTGAAAATATCCACAGTTATATATTTCCTTAAATTCCTATCGACAATATTGTCAGATTGAACTTGCCTAATTTTTGGGTTTTCTCGTTCTGTTGGCGTACCAGCACGAAGTTAAAGTATGACCACTTTTATTGCAATTTTTGCAATATTTTTTGTTCTTAACTGGACAGAATTTCATCCAATGCCATTTACCACAATGGTAACATGGTTCGGGCGGTTTCTTTAACCTATTTGGGTTTTGGTTACTGCTGAATTTAGGACATGAGATTTGCCTTTTGTCTTTTTGAGGGGAATAGGCGGTAGACTTGCTTCTGATTTTATTAATCTGAGTCACACTTGATTCCTCGATAGTGTTTGAGTCACACTTTACAGATATTACTCTTTGACAGTCCTCTGCCAGTTTTTGCAGAGTCAATCCTTGTTCGTTCTCAAGCTTGGTCAGTACCAGTCGTCTGACTTCGGCGTCTTCTGCTGATACTAGACCTTGTGCGAAAATCAAGCACTTGAAATCATCGGCAGTCAGTTCGGCTAGTTTAAAATCATTACAGAGCTTGTTTACCGATGCTGCAAACGTTAGAAAATCTTGCTGGTTGTCTTTGACTGTGTTCAGGCATTTCCAACGTTTGTGGAACAAGGTTGTGTTAGGCCCGAATAGTTCCGATAGGAGCTTAATAGTCTCTGAAAAATCCAAGTCAGTGCTTATTTTGGGTAGAATGAAGTCTACAAACCTACTATGTTCTGTAGTTCCCAGTTTTCTCAATAGACGTATTTTTTTTTTACTGGACCATTGTTCACAGTCTACGTTGAAAATATCTTCGTAGCGCCTGTAAAAAGCGTCGAACGTTTTGTCGTTCTCTGGTACGTATTCAAAGGTTTCTATTGAATTGTAGATTGTACTCTGGGAGAATATTTTATCTTTTTCAAAATTTGAGCCTTTTAATGCATTTACGAGTAATTCTTTAAGTTGTTTCTGTTGTAGTTCAGCATTCTGAAGCGTAATTTCTTGAAATTCCATTTGTTGTTTATGTAATTCCAAAAATAGTTGTTGTTGTCTTTCTTCTGATTTTTGTTGCTGATCCAAATTTGCTTTTAGCATTTGGACAATTACTTTTTGAAAATCTTCCATATTTAAAAATGACAGCGCTTTTTTGTTGCTTTGAAACACGTGTACTAAGAGGAGGGACACAAAAAAAATCTTGATAGCTTTTCTTTTTTTTTTTTTTACAAAACAAAACAAAAAAATGGACAGACAATTAGTTAAACTAAACTAATTATGTGTTTAGCTTTTTTGAGATTCCGTGGTTCCATTAATTTTAACGTAATTGTATAAATTTTCACCACACTATTTTTTTATAGAGGTACAAAAAGAGAAAACTCACCTCAGTGAATTTGAGGGGAGAATAATTTTATGTACGAGTTCAACTCAGTTACATAAAAAAAATTTTACAATGGTAGTACTTCCGCTCTTGTATTGTCAGTTTGTTTTATGAACAACTGTTTTTTGTGTGTGTGTGGGTGTGTAAGAATTCGTTCTTGTTATTTGGACGGACTTTAATATTCCGTAGATGCCGAAACATTGCTCGTCACTGATGTTTGGTATTGGAATATATGTAGACGCTCGGTGTTTAGCTTTTAAATTGCTAATGTAGTAATACCAGCTTAATTTCTTGTTCAACACTACTGTAGGAACGCATGGAGTTTCTGTGTATTTTTCGAGTACTCTGTCGCTATTGATATGGTGAGAACGAAATTCTCGAATCTTTCTGTCGCCACTGATGTGGGACTGGCAAAGTATTGCGGTTTTCGACGTGAATGCGTTTCTCGAATTCATCGTCGACACAGATGTGGGACTGGTAAGGTATTGAGGTTTCGGCGTGAGTGAGTTTCTCGAATTCTCGTCGCCACTGATGTGGGGCCAAAGTCGGGACCACAGAAGGAAAACACGGAACACGGATTAGATGTAAGAAAGATATA
>CAHIKZ030002124.1:740000-922500 GCA_903632075.3 Acanthosepion pharaonis | reverse complement strand
CTCAATTTGATATTAAAATTTCCTTTAATTTTCAATTTATTTATGAGACGGGGATTTTTCCCCCATTTTTGGGATATGAGGTTGTTTTTTTTTGTCCGCTGTCTTGTATCTTTATTACCTGTGACTTTTTTTTCACTTGGATTCGAAAAAATACATTCTTCTTAATCTGCAACCTGCAATGGTATATTTTTTAAATGCTGATTATTACAAATCTGAAGGATTTTGAAATAATTATATATGCTGACAGTTTCCTCTTTCGCACTTCTCGCTTGTGGAACTCTTCTTCCGGCTTCTTGCTTCGTAGTCAACTTTGATCTTTAAAATTCTAAATGCAATGTCAGTCATCATCTATTGTCTTCTTAATTCTTGTTATTTTATTCTGTTCTCTCTCCTCAATAGGATTTTTTTCCTCATATTCTCTCACACGCAGCAACACATTGCGTCATAGTAGCTTTTATTGCTTTATTTGTCTGCAGTGAAATGATTACAAATATAATCAAAATCCAAAGGAAAAAAAAAACGATAAAAACCTGTTTCCAAGGATTTGTTATTGTAAAAATGAACAGTTTTGATATTTTAATTTTCTGATGAATCTTAATTTTTTAAGTTAATGATAGAGTAAACACTTGTGAGTTCCACGGCTAAATATTTGACATTAAGAATTTTAACAAAATATTACAGTAGCAATCATGTATATGAATGCACGATATTACCTGGAGAAGAAAGGGGGTACAAATGAAAAGGTATGAAATTGATAAGTATTGCTATTTCTCTGAAGCAAATATTACATCCATGAGAGCGTTCTTTCTTTCTTTCTTTCTTTCTTTCTTTCTTTCTTTCTTTCTTTCTTTCCCTAATACCAAACAGTGCTTATACTATATCTTTTCTCTCGTCTATCCTCGCAATCAAGTAGGAAAAGCCCATTGATTATCTGATGCGATGGCCCATTGTTTATCTGATGAAATGGCCGATTGTTTATTAACTAACAAAGGAACAAACAGAATTATAATCTAAGTGTCGCATATGATTTACTATTACCACTATTTTTCACGCATTTACAAGTCCGCATCAGATATCTGACAGTCATGAGTAAAGATTATCAATTCAATGGTGACAACTTTCAACTATCAATTAGGTGGTGTCGACATGCAACTATCAATTATATGGTGTCGACATCTATCAATTAGGCGGTGTCGACTTTTGCTCAGTACTGTACTAAATCTCATGTCGTTTGCCATTGCTCACTTTTTATAGCATAGAATGAATTTATGTTAAAGTTGAATCTGATTGTGTGTCAAGGGAACATCAAAATAGCTACTAAACTCAACGCTAGTGGGGTATTCAGATCTAGGATTTTGAATAAATTTTGTAAATACTCTATTTATAACATATGAACATGACTGTACGCGCATGGGTTAGACTGTGTCACTTCATCGCAAAAATTGGTTTCATACATTTCCCGCTATTTTTTAATACTACTCCCCCCATCTCTCTCTATATATATATATATATATATATATATATATATATATATATATATATATATATTTATATATATATATATATCCCGACAGATTTTATCACTTTAAACGTTATTTTTTAGTGGATACTCATATTTGGGTAAATGTTCCGTTTATTTATTAAACATCATATTTATTTTTGTCTACCGGCCGGAATATTCTGGAAACATTTTATTAGAAAGCGGAGGGCGCATATTTTTCTTCAATAATATCAGGTCATCCCATAAGTTCTGTCCGAATTTTGAATAAAGAAAACAAGTGACCAAATGTTACATTTAATTACAGATTCAATCAACAATGTATTTTCCCTGATTATCTATGACTTCCTTCCATTTATTAACAAACTTACTAATTCCATTACTGTAAAATTCTTTTGGCTTTGATTCGAAGAACTCACAAAAGTCAGTTTTAACCTCTTCCTGTGTTACAAAAGCTGTTTCTTCCAAATGATTCTGTAAGCTACGAAAGTAGTCTGAAGGAGCAAAATCGGGAGAATAAGGTGGATGAGGAATTTTCTCCCAACCAAGTTCTTCGATCTTTTGTGACGTGGTTTTTGCTGTGTGAGGTTGCGCATTGTCCTGATGAAACATCACCTCTTTTCGATTCACTAGAGCAGGTCTTTTTTCCTCAAAGCTCTAATTGCTGACAGTATATTTGAGCATTAATTGTTGCATTAGGTGGTAAGAATTCAAAGTGGATTATTCCTTGGCGATCCCACCAGATTGAAAGAAGAAACTTTTGCCCATGAAGTTCCCTTCTCGGCTGTGGCTGGGGTCCTTCCCCTTTACCAAGCCACTGTATACGACGCTTAACATTTCGATGAAAGATCCATTTTTCGTCACCAGTCACAAGTCTATTCAAAAAAGGTGAAACATGTTGGCGAGAATGGAGAGAAGAGCAGATGTCAACTCTGGATTTGAGGTTGTTTTCAGACAATTCATGAGACATCCATTTTCCAAGTTTAGGAACTTTTCCAAGTTGCTGAAGATGACGATAAACAGTTGTATGGTCTGAACTGAGAACCACTGCCAATTCCTCAACTGATAAAGCAGGATTTTCTTCAAGGGCTGCTTCAAGAAGCTTTTCATCAAACTCAACTGGACGTCCGGTTCGATCTTCATCTTCAAGGGTGAAATCTCCACCTCTGAATTTTGCAAAACATCTTCTGCAAGTTCTTTCATTCACACATTCCTCTCCATAAACTGAGTGAATGTTTCTAGCCGATTCGGCTGCTGAGTTTCCTTTCTTGAACTTATAAAGCATTGTGTGCCTGAAATGATTCTTGGGTACTTCCATGTTAGCAGGGTTTTAATCAAACAAAATTTAATTTAATTTTTCTCTGAAATAAAATTTGATCTTTTTAAATGCATCTAAACATAAAAATAATGTTCTGCTCCATTAGACATTATAAAATACTCTTTAAATTTCGTTCATTTTAACAAAAAGTTAAAATTCGGACGGAAGTTATGGGATGACCTGATATTTTTCGAATATTGAGGCCGGTGGAGGAAAAATAAATATACCGTTTAATAAATAAAGGAAGCGTCTACTTAAATACGAGTATCCACTGAAATAATGCTTAAGCAATAAAATATCTATCTATCTATCTATCTATCTATCTATCTATCTATCTATCTATCTCAGTCCTTTCCTTATCTATCTATCTATCTATCTATCTATCTATCTATCTATCTATCTATCTATCTATCTATCTATGTGTGTGCCTGTATGTGTGTGGCTGTGTTTGTGCCCCTACCCCTAAAATGTACGTAGATATTTTGTTTATAGATGAATTTAATTTTTCATTTTCCCTTCATAAAATTTTTTTCGTTTACATAGATTTATAATCTATTTCCCGTGAAGATTTTCTGGAAATGAAAAACCCTTTTTGATTTATTAATTTGTTTATCTGCAGAATATATATGATTATGCTCTTTTTCACCGATTGAGCACTGTAAGGAAAAGGGAATTTTTATCGGCTGCTGCTACTTCAAATGCATCGCTCTTCGTTAGAAGAGAGTGCTGCGGCAGCCGTATGGCGCTTATATACCACATATATAATGCGTTAAAAATAGCCTAGGGGTAAGGGCCTGTGACATGTGAAATCAGTCGAGTTTCGATCCCGACTTGAAGCAATCGAATATCTAGTCGCACTGAAGAGCTGTGATACAGCGAAACTGTCTGCCTGTAGATAAATGATATATATATATATATATATATATATATATATATATATATATATATATATATATATATATATATAATTTATTCGAAAATTCTAACATAAGCATGTTATAAAATCACTGCAAAAATAGCCATTTTCTTTCAACACTTCTGGTGTCTTATCAAGTGATGGTGTATTTGTGTAGTGATTTTTTTACAAGTTTATGTTATAATTTTCGAATAAATTATATTTAGGGTCTGTGACATGTGAAATCAGTCGAGTTTCGATCTCGGCTTGAAGCAATCGAATATCTAGTCACACAGATGAGCTGTGATACAGCGAAACAGTCTGCCTGTAGATGAATGATATGTATATATATATATATATATATATATATATATATATATATATATATATATATACTAGCAGCATCGTACGACTCATACGGCAATCGCTATCACTTGACTTAAAATATTTTTCCTTCCTTGCCTTTTAAAGAAGTGCCTTTTGCTGTGCTGATGTTGCTACATGCCTTACTTCTTGCCTATCTCACACTGCGAATTTTTTCTAAGCTATATACTAAACATTAAATCTGTTATGAAAAAAGAACTAAACAAAATGAACACAAAACGATCAGCTTTAAAAAGGACTCGTAACTGGAAAAACCGAATGAAAAAAAATGTTAACAACAAATACTTTTTCACACCCAACCCAATTCCGCGGAATCAGAATCAACATTGAGTTTAAGCAAGCGAATGAGCCAATTGGAGTAAAGTGCCATGCAGATTTAAATTTTTCCCACTTGTGACGAATGCAGCTATCGATTTTTTGCATGCTAGTTAACATTCGTGTCAGTCAGCTGTTGGCTCTCACGCTGGTCAGTAGAATCTTCCTGCCTATTCATGGCAGCCAGCTATAGGCTCTCACTCTGGCCAGTAGAAAATGGCCGCAAACTACATGAAAACTACTGTAGAAGCATGATACAATCAATTATTTCCATTATCGATGGGAGTTGGGAAATGCAAAGTCTGTCTTGGCCTTCCTGATATCATCAATTTCAATTCGGTTTCTATTTCTGATGACGCAACTATCTACTCCTGTTTCAACAGTAAGTCTAATGTGTTCGATAAGGTCAAATTGTCAGCTGATTTAAAAATAACCCACAGTCTGTTGTTACCTGGGGCAAATAATGGCTTGTTAATTTTAATGCCTCCAAAACGAAATTGCTCTCTTTTAATCATCTGAGAGTACATTTTTTTGTCTTCCAACTCTTCTTATTAACAACTATATTGCTTCTATCCGGGTCCACTAACATCTGACAGTTCAAAGAAAACTGTTCATTCTATTGGCCAAAAAAAAAAGTCATCAACACAACAAGCAGATATGGCGTCATCATCACTACGATTCTGGATCCTAGCCAACTGATTTTTTCAAGATGATAGTCATATGGAGCCTAAGCAGGGAGGTTAGCAAACCAGTTCAAAGTCACAGACGCACAGCAGCCAGCAAGTTGGTATATTGCTTTCCATTTATGGTGTGGAATTTTTGGCGATCGTCAATAAATACAATGCCTTTTGCATCTTAAAAAACTAAGGCCATCACGTCCCTTGCAGATGAAGTGACCTTGACATACTTTGGAATAGGTGAGGAGGAGTGTTTCCACTGCAAGGATTGTCTCTTTGTCTATGGTTCAAAGTGATGAACCCATCTTGGATGGATATTGAGCGTTTTCCAGTAAGTACCGTGCATATATAATATATAAATAATATATATAAAACTGCATATATATATATATATATATATATATATATATATATATATATATATATAAATATATATATATATATTTTTATTTTATATATAGTGCTCAATATTAAAATATTAAAATAATATTAAAAATAGAGAGTTAATAATATTATATGAAAAGATTAATTACCTTTTAAACATTAATTTTATCCCGATATCGAAGTTTTTTGGTAAAAGTTCTACTCTTCAGGGGTTGTGGTTTTAAACGGTATTTCCAATTTTTTATATATATATATATATATATATATATATATATATATATATATATATATATATATATATTTGTGTATGTGTGGTTGAAAGGAACGTTCTTGCGGCTACTAAATAAAACCTAGAAATCTTTACTTCCAACCACATATAGAAATATATGGTGACTGACACATCTGACTCAAATGAGATGCCGCTTGCTCACACTTTATATTCCTTCAGTCTCGTATCAGTGTATATGGCCCTTATGATGACTCTTGGGACAAGCATTCAATTTCATAGGCATCATTCGTATATGACATATCAACTCTGTATCCTTGATCTGGGTCGATTGGATCTGCATGTCTTACAACATTCCTGTGTACCATCATGTGAATTCTCAGTTCAGATAATGATCATATTGCAAATAACACAGGTGATATTGAAAATTCTAGGGTTGATAATGAGAAAAGACGGCTTGGAATATTCGATACTCAGGGACACGAGGCAAATTCGCATAGTTGTCTTGCTTCTGGTTGTAATGATGACCTTTCAGATAGTTTACATCACCTTCCCTCGAAAATAGCATGCGCTCATACTTACCAGATTTCCAAGACAATATATTAGTTGGCAAAACAGAGTAAATGCCTCTTCAGAAATCACGCTTGATTTGAGTGTGCCTGAGATATACGTAGCGTCAGAAAGAGACAATTGAAACATTTGAGACAGGAAATTGTGGTGAGCCATGATTGCCCACGACCTGAAGGGACACGGTACAAAGAAGAAGACGATTTACTATATATATATATATGTATATATATATATATATAGAGAGAGAGAGATAGAGAGAGAGGGAGAGAGAGAGGGAGGGAGGGGAGAAAATTACGAAATAAGGTTTTGTTCATTGATTTAATCATTTTTAAGTTTTTCGACTTTAACTTAGTTTTCTCATATAAATACTGTTTTCTTTTTATATGAAATTAATAGAAGTTGATGAATTACGTACACAGACACACAGTTTCGTACATGCGCACACGCAGTCTACTTTTTTTTTTTTTTTAAATCAGCCTTATCAAAGGCGTCGAGGCACAAATAAATTATATAAGAGAAAAATCCTAGGGAAGAACTGGCAGTGTGTATGACAGCTAACGGTTGTCATTATAGATAAAGGGTATCAGCAAACCGAGTTCGAATTCCAACTGAGGCTGCTTGTATTTACTGGGCACTGGCGCATTTGGGAAAGGCATGAATCCATATATCCTTGCACTTTGTCTTAATCAGTATGTATCTTGACAATCGTAATGTAGAAAGACGACCCCGGCTCTAATCGTTGAACACCGACACGTCCATCCGCTATGAGTAGAACGTCTGCTCATAGGAATAATTTGGTTTGGTTTGTTTAACTGCATATCAACTCCTTATGGGTCATTTAATGCCAAAATTTTATTTTCTTGTGAACTTTGATAATTTTTTTCCCCAAAATTGTATTGTTGGTAATTTTTGCTAATGTATTTTTATATGTTCATATGTTGACCCCAGTTTGAGAGTTCACTATTTACCCATAGATAGGACCTTAACAAGTGCTACCGCCCTGGGTCAGGGTAAATCTGGGAACAACATAAATTAAGAGGTAGTTTCATACTTCCCAAAAACTCCCAATGGGAGGCCTTGATGTAGTTTATTGTCACATCCAGGACGACATAAGAAGAGTTGTTTCAAAGTTGGTCGAAAGGCGTAGCGGTTGGGTCGCACGCATTGCCATACTGAACTACGGTATTCTTTATTATTGTATTATTAATCCATGTCATTCATGTGATTAAACCTGTTCTTCAATAAAGATTTTGTTCTAGTGTTTCTTTACAGTATTATTAACAAGAACTACCCCGTCCTGGGTATGACGATAAACTACATCTGCATCCTGCGTAAGACGTCAAACTACATCCAACAGCAAGGCCTCAGATCAGGAGGCTTTGAGGAACATGGTACCACCTCTTAATTGCTGGTGTTCTCAGGTTCACCCTGACCCGGGGTGGTAGCACTTGTCAGGGTTCCAGCTATGGACAAATAGTTAACCCCCCCCCAAAAGTGGTGAAAACATTATGAAAGTATAAAAATAGGTTTAAATACTGGCAATACTTTTTTGAAGAAAAATATTACCAGCAATACGTTATTACCAACTGTACATTTTTGAAAAAATATTACCAACAATACATTTTTGGTAAAAAATATTACCAGCAATAAAAATCTTGTCGGCATTAAATAACCGATTGAGGTTGATATACCGTAAAACAAAACAAAACAAACCAGAACTACGAGCGTTATACAAACTTTATAATAACAATAAAGTCATGTCACGATGAGTGACTGAAAAGTGCGTGGGCGGGTGAACGCTTAAGTAAAATATTCTCCTTCTCAATCATGACTCTCCACAACTTCCTATCATTTTTAGGTTTAAGCAATGTTTGGTCTCTTACTATTCCTCCTAGTTCATGTTCTGTCATCCGTTGACACAAGGTCGTTACTCAGTGTTTCCCCTTTACCACTTTTGCCTTTGACCTGTGAGTGTCAAATTCTCCAAGCCCTTTTTTTCTCATTATGTTTGCTCATGATTTCAATTGACCCTTTCTGAGCTACGTACAAATATCCTTTTCGTTCTCATTTGCTTTAAAATTATCATGTTGTTCACATGCTCCGGCCATGATATTATCAGCATCCTTCTGTAGAACCACACCTCTGTTGCCTGAAGTCTCCTTTTCATCTGTGAGGAAATTGTTCAATGTTCACTGCCATATAGGAAGATTAATATTACATAGATGTTCAGTATTTTTTTTTTATAACGAAATTTTCCCATTCTTTTAATATATTGCTGCTTTTGGAAGGCAACTTTCTCTATTCCAATGCGCATTTAAAACACTTCCCAGATAGTTCAATTTCTCTATTTGACTGATCACCCAGTTAAAAACTGTTACATCTAATTTCACTCTTGACAAGAACCATGGTTTAATAAAATAATAAGCTTGATAGGTAGAATGATGAATAACTATTGGTATGTCTCTATGGACATGTCGACATGCACTTGTGAACGCGACGACGTGCGCGCGCCTAGATTTTAGAAAGGACAGAATAAAGCGTATTTGCAGAGAAGGTGACGTTTGTTATGAATAGATTCTGAGTTTTAAGAAGCACTGACGTCACTCGGTCATGTGACATACAACCCACGGAATTCGACCGCTGACCCAACATAAGTGTGAATAGCTTGTTGCTATGACGCGTCCCAATTAGTAAATCCGAGTGACAAGCGAACGGAACGCTTCATCTGCTTCTGTTTCCTTAATAATAATCCGTTCCCTTCGTAAAGGAGGCCTAGTTCTCGCTATCTGAAGATCTCGTCTTTAAATCTCGTTGTTCGTTTGTTCACGCCTAGACAATTTAATAAAGATGTGTCTTATTTCGGGCGGATGTACTCGTCAACATTGTAGTGGCTGATGGGAAATGGCGGGGAGCCAGAAAGTGGCGAAAAAGTAATGATGATGCAGCAAAAACCAGTAGAAAGAAACTAAATGATTCCAAAGAAGAGAAAAGAGAAGTGAAAGAAGAATAAGAATAAAATTTAAGAGGAATTAAGGAAGAAGAATAAAGAGAGGAAGAAGGTAAGAATAAGGAATGTTAATGATGATGTTGATGATAATTAGAAGGAACGCAATAAAGAAGAAGGTCGCCATGATAATGTCAAAGAAAAACGATAATAAAGGTGATAAGAAACATAATAATTATTGAGGTTGAATAGAAATAACGTTCCGGGAAGGAAAATAAATGAAGAAAAAGAAAGAGAAGAATGGATTTGTCATTTATGGCTTAATGGATAGTGGCTCGGATTGAGGAATCGGAGAGCCGAGTTCGAATTCCAGTCGAATCTAGTACATTCACTTACGTGCTAATAACCTTGAGAAAGGTATGAATCTTCTTCTTCTCTTCTTAGCTATGGGTAAATAGCAGGACAGAGTGTGTTCTAAAGAGAGTTTGAGAGTGCTAGCCTAGATCAGATTGTTGATCACGTTAGATAACACGCATTTTCCTTGAAACTGTAACTAAATTCTGCTTAGTACAGTTGCAGTATAAACCACAAGTAGGCTCTGTGGGTGTTGAACAAACACAAATGTGCCTGAGCAAGCGTCGCCAATAGGGATTGGCTAGCCGCCCTAGTAGACGGGTATCTTCGAATACGAGTGGCCAAATATAGATAAATATAATATTGCACGTTGAGTGCTGGTGTTAATAACATAATGCTCGATGAGCTATGAATTATATATTATAACATTTTTTCACACCTAGACTGACCGTTACATGTAACGGTAGTCCCAATTCAGCACCTGAAGATAGTGTTGTGCATGAAACTCAGAGTTTTTCACCACCGAATCTATCTATCTATCTATCTATCTATCTATCTATCTATCTATCCAAAGAAATAATCACACATAGAATCAATCAGAAATATTAATGCGATTATTGGCGACATCCATCGCTAGTAGTATAATGTATGCATTAAAATACTGTTAGTCCATAGAGTGAAGTGATCCTCGTCTATAAAATTGATGTCTGTCGTTTCCAGTTTATGTGTTCTTAAAATGCTAGTACTTACGAATAGTCTTCTATTCATCATCAGGCATGTGTTTTTTTCCTTATAAAATCAAAAACTTGAAGACGAAATAATTGTTTGTCGACCGAAAGATGTTTTTTGAATATCTGCTACTATTGACGGTTGTGTACGATCTCGGAACGTGCAAAGACGCAACGCTAAGTTTTTCAAAATTTTAAGTGAGAATTTTATTTAAATATTTCTTGTGATGTGTTAAATCTACGTATTCTATTTTTACAAGTGTATTCAGTTAATATGTCAAGAACTAAGCATATAGTTCAATAATATAGTGTAATGTCATAGTAGTAGTTTTTTTTATAGGAATTTTCATGTACTGCGGATCGATAGTTTTTTATAAACATAAAACATTAGGCAGATATTAGGCAGTATAATGTATGCATTATAGACAGGGATCACTTCACTCTATGGATTAACAGTATTTTAATGCATACATTATACTACTAGCGATGGATGTCGCTAATAATCGCATTAATATTTCTGATTGATTCTATGTGTGATTATTTCTTTTGTATGTATTATCAGATGACCGGACGAATTGTATTTTGTATTGTCAGACGTAATTTTAATGAAGAAAATGAATTGAATAAACATATATATTTTTTCTTTTCTCAATAATTTTGTAGTTTTTTAAACTTAATAGTGATTAAATTTGGATTTTAAAAATTGCCAGTTTTTAATTTTAATATTAAATTTTATCATATAAATTTATAATTATTAGTTAGTAAAAATTATTTTTAATATTACACGTATTTAAAGATTTGTCAAGCTTTTTGAATACTTCGGTTTTGATTGGTTATTCTATTTTGTGCTCCCCCTAGTGTATATTAATCTGAAACTTTTAAACCATTTATATATATATATATTTTATAACATACTTATATTATATATATATATATATATATATATATATATATATATATATATATATATATATATATATATATAATAGCAGGTCAAACTCCTATTCGAGGATACCCGTCTACTAGGGCGGCTAGCAAACCCTATTGCAGACGTTCGCTCAGGTACATTTCAGCACTCACAGAGCCCATCTGTGTTTTATACTGCCACTATGCTGAGCAGACCTTACTTACAGTTACTGGGAGAAAGCGTGTTATCTAGCGTGATAAAAAATCTGAACAAAGCCAGCACACTCAAACCCTCGGTCACGATGACTTGTGACTTCGTGCTAGCACGGCTATCGATGGCCTCTAAGTGTTCCATCTACTCAATTTCACTCCCAAGGCTTGGGTCAACCCGTGGTATGGTTTCCAAAGGCGCCGCATGCTGGGACTTTTGGAACACACACACGTACACACGTACACACACACACACACACACACACATATATATATATATATATATATATATATATATATATATATATACATATATATATATATATATATATATATATATATATATATATACATACATACATACATATATATACATACATATATATATACATATATATACATTCATATATATATATATATATATATATATATATATACATACACATATATATACTTATACACACATGTATATATATATATATATATATAGAGAGAGAGAGAGAGATAGATAGATAGATAGATAGATAGATAGATAGATAGATAGATGTAATGGATAGCGGCTCAGAGAGGAATATTAGAGTTCGAAATCCAGTCGTGTTCATTACATTCACTTACGTGCTAATACCCTTTGGAAAGGTATGAATCTATCTCTCCCCACCAGCTATGGAGAGACTGGGTTCTATAGCCTTGGATGGTGAGGGTCTAGTAGAAAGACAACTTTCAAACCTGTGGAGTGTCGTTTGGGAACCTTGTGGAATACTGTGCACTAGTTCTCTCTGTTCGGCTCTTCCAAAACGTGTGGTTGGTTCTGCACGAGCCTTCATCCCTATAATCAAATGCGACTCGTCTGGCTGTTGGTTCTCAGAAGTGAGCTTGCTTGATTCTCATGCGTCGAAAACAACGTGAGAGATATATATATATATATATATATATATATATATATATATATATATATATATATATATATATATATAACTGAGAAGTCTTAATAATTTGAAGTGAGCAAGAAAGAAATTTTAACACAAAGGGCAATGAGAAGTTTTCAGCATTCCTTCGTCGTCGACGCCCGCTCGCATTTGAATATCCGGATCGTCATCTCCTCCCTGGTGGTGGTATTGGAGATGGCAAATCGAGTTTGACGCGTGCATTCTCATGAATTTGATTTTGGCGGACAACTCTGCGCGACAGAGAAGCCACTTGTCCAGAAGCGGCTCCCTCGCGGCTCAAATAGAATTAAGACAGGCGAGATCTGACATACATGGTCGCATCGGGCTGTCGGATTCTTGGTCTGTCAAGGTCCACCTTAGTTACGCCATCCCGACTGGCGCTGCTCTCTTCCTCGTGTTTAGCCGTTGAGATTGTGTAAATATTTGCCTATTCCGCCGTTAGGGTCTTCGGGGTTAGTCACGTTCATTTTGGTCCCGCCACCTCGACCATACCGCCATGGGTGGCCCTAAAGAAGTTGTAACTCCAGTTGGCTTCGTTCTTGGGATCACTTGGACACGCAAGCCTTTTACCATGACAAGGTACGACCATATATATTTTACACTGGAATCATATAATAGTCAAATGTACGAATGTATTTAAAACAGTTACCTTTGTTCTGACAGCTAAACTTCCTTTGGGTACCAAATACAATTTTGTACATGTAAAATCGAATAAAATCAATGACACGTTAAACACAGATTAGAAAATCGTCGTCAAATAACAGATTTCATAAAGAGATTTGTTCTAACAAAGATTTCCATATTTTTTAAAGAAACAAATCGAAGACATGACGATATTGGTGTCCTTTGCTTTATTTGATTTAATCCTTTTCTCATTAGTGATTATATCTTTTAGCGGTAATTGTACACAGCATTTCCCGAGAAATTTGTTTTCCTATGAATTAATTATTTTTTTTATGCTTGTGGCTTCAATTTTTAATCAGGCTCAATTCAATGTTATCAAATAAAAATGTAGTTTGCGAAAAAATTGTTTTAATTTTGTATAACCACCGCCATATTTTTAGATTCCCATAAGGAAATATCTTTTCATTTTTTTTTTTTTTTTTTTTTTTTTTTTCGGTGTTTTCAGTTATTTCTTAATTTATCAAATTTGAAATTATCTTCTATAAAAATTGGATTTTATGGCGAAATGTAGCGTTGAATTGGTTTACTTTGTTGATGTCCATTTTAATTGAAATTGTAATGAAAAAAAGCCATCAAGTCAGTTAACGAACGTTGGACAGGACAGTTGTGAGAAAAAGCTAATGTTTTAAGCAATTCTATGCAGGATAATTGAAACTAAGAAAATTTCATACCAAGAAATAATTTGTTATTACTGTAATATAGATATAAAAGTACTTTACTGTTTTTTATTCAGGGCTTTATTATGTTTTGAAGGCGAAACCAAAAAACGAACGAATCATCAGTGTTTAATTTCTAACTTGCATCTCTCTCTCTCTCTTCATATATATATATATATATATATATATATATATATATATATATAATATATATTAAAAAGAAGAGAGAAACCATAAACATTTTTGGTTGTAATATGGAATTTAAAAAAGATGCTTTAAAGTATACTATATTTAAAAAAAAATATACACACTATATCCAAGAGCGTTTGAGGTTTCTCTCTTTGTAATATACACACGTTTCTGTCGTTGGAATTTCTATAACCTCTTCCTTTTATATATATATATATATATATATATATATATACTTTTGTATCGAGCACTGTTTTTTTAAAAAATAATAACAAAAATACTAAAGAACTTTGAATTATTTACCTAACGAGTTCTTTCCTATTTTCTATATATTTTTACACACACACACACACACACACACACATATATATATATATATATATATATATATATATATATATATATATATATATATATAAATAAAAAAGAAAGAACAATCAGATTAATAATTCACAGTTCTTTAGCATTTTTTAAAAAGTGCTCGATGCAAACTCGAGCATATTAAACACTATTTATTTAATTGATTATTCATGTGTAATCAATTAAATAAATAGTGTTTAATATTTTTGTTGTAAGTTTTCCAGAACAAAAATAAATTCACTTTCATCATGTATTTTCGGGTTTTATTTCATTTCTAATCATCGCTTTTTAAAACGATAAACCCTGCCATAGATTTAAGGTAGTTATAAAAGCGGTGTTTTGGGAAAAAATATCTATATCTTATTGCGGGCAAGTTTATCCATGTTTGCCGAACGATTTGTCAGTTTCGAGCTAATTTTTCTTGTTTCTTTAATAACAAATTTTGTTTCTAGATTAATAGAGAATAATAATTGTCCATAGATTTAGTTCTAGCATTTTCAACCATTCTTTGTATGGCGTTGCTAATAGTACGTTCAAGTCGCTTTAATAAATCACAATTTGTTGAGACTTGGATCTGGTGTTTTGCAGCCTAAGCTAGGGCTAAAAAATTGAAAGACAACCATGCAAGGGGAGTGGGTGGGAATGAAATAACGGTCCTCTTTCTAACTTAATGAACATTTCTGTTATGGCATACCCCAAACAAATGGCGAATATCAAATTCATCGAAATTTCAGAAATTATATATATATAAAAAGGTTTACGACTGATCATGTGTCGTAGAACAACACAATACAACACTTTGGTCATTATGAAGAGTATAAGTTTTGAAAAGATCATGGAAGATTGTCTGTGTTCTTATGTTTTAGTCTTTTCATCTTCGAAATTAGAATTTTAAAATCATGTTTCATCTATGAGAGTGACGACATTTATAGTTTACACAGACGATTTTAAAACGAGACAGGAAATGAAAACAGTAAGATGTGACTGGAGTTAGCCCACAAAAGCTTCTGAACTCTCAAATTAATGAAAGCAGATAATTTTTAAACACAGTTTATCCAATAAGAACCGTCCTTTCGTGCTACAGACCATAACAGAAATCTCAAAAGAGTGTCGTTGGTAATATCATTTATTTTCAGGCTACGGTAGCTTGTTAGATACCTGATAAATTTTAGTCTCTCTTCCATGGCTCTTAAATTCAGCAATATATCAACCCGAACTCCTTGATCTACAAAGATAGAATCGCAATTGCAATCTCCTCTTTCCCCACTCTTCTGTATCATTCATCCAATCGCTAAACCAAGCATCCTTTCCCATTGGCCTTGCATTATTGTCTTTTGACATCCTTTGATCTGTGAATTTCACTGAGTTGTTGCAAGCTCCGAGCGTCATCAACCAATCACTGGGGCACTTTGATCGCAATCGCTGTTAACGCAGTTCAGCTCTGAACTACGTCAGCTGAAATCAGTTCAACTCGATTTAATTGATGAGCTGTATCTCTTTCATTCAACGAAAAACCTTCGCCTGTTTCTTACTGCTAAGATGAATGGTTTTAGTTTAGTTTGAAGTTTTGATTGTCGCCACTATAAACATATGTCCCTTCACCAAATCTTGTAAATCCAGTTCGGCACGAATTGACTCTTAAACCATACGGAAAAAAATTTAATCATTAAAAAAAACTGAAATCTTATTGAAATACCATTGTCTTTGTAAGTCACCTGGCAATTAAATTAAGGCATAATAGCTTAATGCTGTCGGCTACGCTGTTGAAGCAGTTGAGATTTTCGCACTAGCAGCAGCAGTTGCTTCGACCGGCTCAAAGTATGTTATCTCCCCAGGATGTAAACTTTGTTTTCCTTTGTCTATTTTTTGTTTTTCATGCCTTCAATCAGTGAGTATCATATTCTCCAAGCCCTCTTTCCTCATTACGTGCCCTAGAAATTTCAAATGTCACTTCCTAATATTATATATAAGTTTTCTTTTTTGTTTCCATTGTCTCTGAAACTTTGTCTTGACCACATGTTTGGTCCATGATATCCTCAGCATCCTTCTGTACAACCATATTTCTGTTGTCTCAAGTATTTTCTTCATCTTTGAGGAGATTGTCCAGAAATCACTGCCATATAAGAAGAAAGATATCACATAACAGTACACTTTTCTTGGTTTCTAACGAAGCTTTTCTCTTTCTTAATACTCTGCTTAGCTTTTGGAAAGCACTTTGGCTATCCCAATGCGCCTTCGGATTTCAGTGTCACACTTTCCTCCTCTGTTAAAACACCTTCCAGATATTTAAGTTTTTGTAATTTTTTGATTTTGACATCATCGATTTGTAATTTGCATTCTGGGCTCATCCTTTTGAGGAATGTAATGTCGAATTATTCAAGATGGTCAGATGAGGTCTGTAGAAATTTGGCGTATCTCAAACTTGGTTTTCTCACTTGACGGTGTGCTAGATTAAATATCTATATGTCTGTATTGTTTCTTTTTAAAACATTTAATAGATTTAGTAAAAGTTTCTAAAAAAATATTTTACACTATTGTTCACCCAATGCAAGGCCCAACAGTCAATCAAGGTCAAGGGTTACAGAATCGGGTTGTTTTATGGACGTAAGGATCTTATATATGCAGAATAGATAACGGTTTACGCTAGACTTGAATAAGTTAACATTGTGCTGATCGAAGAAGCACCCCACTCTTGGGAGTCTATGTCACAAACCAGCGGCTCTTGGGAAGAAGCGACGAATGAAGCTTCCGTCTTACCATTGGAATACGAAGGATGGTGGATGATTCAACCCTTATATATAGCATTATATACAGGTCTTATCCGTAAATCTGGTGTTAGTAAGGAATGTAACTCGTCTGAATACTCACCGTAAAGCATTGCATATTTTAAAGAATCAATACGTGATTATTTTGGTTAAGTTTCTTAATTAAATATTATCAATCTATGCAGTTATTAGTCAATTTTCAATTAGCAATCATAACAGCAGTTATGAGATGGCCTAACAGATGTGGTATTGTGTATTGTGGTAATAGTCTTGGCTTCACTTTCATACCAGGCATCCTGTAAGCCACACACACACGGATCAGATATCGTAAGTGTGAAAACGAAGACACTGGACGAATAGTTATATGAATAAACATCCGAGGCAGTCTTGAACAGTCTGTCGTACAGCGAGAACAGAAGAATGTAAGATCTACGTATCGAACGTGAGGCGTCGGCGTCTGCTCGCGATCGAGAAACTGGATGAAACTAACTGACGGAATATTGCAGCGAATAAAATGTTAAATGTTTAACAATCAAGTCACGTGCTATAATCAGTGACAGGGCAACAATCAATTTCATTACACGTAATCGATAAAATAAGTTGGAATTTCATCTGACACTGTTTGTATTTATCCTACTAATTCCATTTAGCATTTCTTGTGCTCTGTCCCGTTGAAATATAGTTGGTGCCATGATTGTTTACAAGTGAACATCTGCGTGAACCACTATTCGCATATGATTTCAGCACTCGGAGATTCCAGAAAATTATTAACGAAAACTGATGCAATGGAATAACCTGTCACCTCCTATAAGTATCTGTAAGTCAACGGACTACAAAGGCTAGCTGGTATCTGTTATTCAGCTCTTAGCTGTTGTCGAACTCACTGTCCGAAGGCAGAGAGGAACCCGGACGAGGCTATAACGAAGGGCAGTCTTTCGTCCGGGGAGGTAGACAGACCCAAATCAGTTTATGTGGGGCTTACGGAGAATTTTTGGCCGAGCCTACGGGCTCGGATTGCTCCACATTAAATTCGGCCTTGTGCCACGTCCTACCCGATGGGGAGGTTGGTAAATATTACTAGCTGGGATCTGTACGACTCAGACTTACGCGAGAACTACCGACCTTCTAATAGTAGCACTCATTACTGGATTGTCTTACAGTGACTTTGTGCATAACTGTTACCTTTATTCTTGTACTGGTTTTTACAGTAAAACTTTACTTATTTTATCAACCGTGTTTTTCAAGTATATATTTCTATTAGCACGGAATATAACAAATAACAATTGTTGGCACAAATGGAGTTTCAAAGAGACATGTTGGGGAGATTCTTCTTTTTTTAGTTTTGAGACAAAGCCACCTGGACCATCCTAATTCAAAGCAGTTTGTTTATTAAATATTCAAGAAAAGTCCTCTCACTCTTTGTGGGAACATTTCTAGGATAATTCATTCCATTAATGAAAGTTTAAAAGGAAAAATAAAACATAATTTCATTCACTCCTTTTATTCCAATTACGAAGTCTATTTGAAACTGAAATGCATATCAACAATTTCAAGATAAAGAAATGATAATAATGCAGGAAAAGCTTGAGTGATGAGCTGACGATATACAGCTATTAAAAATGCATTTCCGTTGGCGTTTATCGAACGTCTGTACCTCATATAAAGATAAATGGAAACGTATGTTTAGTCATAAAGCGTCAGCTTTTATTTTTAACACAAAAGAATGGCAACGCTCTTCTCGTCTAAACATAATGTTTCTTTCTGAGTGTAGATTAGCCGAAGGCAAAAACTGTCCAAGAATGACATCAGAAAAACATCAACCAAACATTTAGGAGCGAAACTCTCAAAACATGATCAACTGCAGACATAAAGAAAATACCATTCCGTCTAACTTTTTGAAACATTGTTAAGCAAACGCAGACTACTGCATAAAAATAACAGACAATTTCTCTATAAATACAACTGCACCGTAATTCCCAGACGTCATCTTCTATGTGCCGTGTTCTTTTAAGACGTTCAACATTATGGCTCTCCACAATTTCCTTTCCTTTCTCTCCTAAAACTTATTCAGCCATATATTTACTTAAGTTCTCTAGGTAAGTTATACATTGTTTTCGTCTGTCCCTCTTGCCTCCAGTCTGACCAATGGGGTATCAAATTTTCTAAGCCCTTTTTCGGTTTACGGCCATATCATGCTTTCGGTTTACGCTTTCGGTTTACGGCCATATCACGTTGAAACATCGGTTCCAAAAAGATTATCGAAGTTAAGAAACATTGAGCCTGATCAATACCTAGATAAATGACCGCTTGAAAATACTAGGTTTTGTAAGGTTGGATGTGCGGGTGGTGTAATTAATAATGGCTCTAAATTGTAAATCGGAGATCTGCGTTCTAATTCCAGTCGGGTTTGTTATACTCGCTTACATGCAAATACCTTTGGGAAAGGTGTTAAAGGCAACTCTTTTATCCCAGGTTAATTAGTAAGTATCTTGTATCACTGAACCCTTATAATCTCAAAAAACATGCTTACAGTCTAAAAATGTTTCTCGGCTTTAAATAACCTACAAAGGGTTTATAAGATGTAGACAACGAATAAATCAACAATCAACCAAGGTTTCCTTCCTCCTTATGTGCTTCAAACATTTTAACAATCTTTTCCTGATGTTAAATATAAGTGTCCTTTTTGCTTTCATTTTCTCTAAAACTTTATCGTTGCTCACAGGTTTGGTCCATGGTATTCTCATCATCCTTCTGTAGAACCCCATTTCGGATGCTTCAAGTCTCTTCTTCATCTATGAGGAGATTGTCTAGCATTCACTGCTATATAAGTGGATAGAGATATAAAATTTCAGTACTCTTTTCTTTGTTTATAACAAAAATTTTGTATTTCTTAATAGGTTGTCGGGCGAATTAAAAAAACAAAAACATTGGCCGGCCTGTTAGAATTGTCTAGGTTTTTCTCTGTTATATTTCAAACTAAGTGCCTCTCCTGGCTTACCATTCTCTTACAGTTTTTTTATGCCTTTGTGACGGAACAATTAATATGGTAATATGTTTTACAAATAAGTGCGAAAGTACCGACCATTAAAAAAAAAATCTTACTAAGCCGATCTTAATACGATAAAAAGGTGAAATGAAGGAAGGTTATATTCTCCTGTGTCAATTTTGGCACCGATGAGAGCCCGACTCCATCGAGGATTTGCAGGGCTTTTAGCTGGGCTCGGAAACTAAACCTTGGGATCAGTCGTAACTATGCTGCAAGTGTAAAAGATGGGGAAATAGTGAAATCGGCGGGTTGTGGCGTAGGGATTGCTTTTCTTGAAAATCATCATAGAGTTCATTTTGAACCACCGGCGCTATAAGGAGATTTACAACGAAGATGTTACTCGTCTTTTTATTTCCTTGTCCATATTACGCTTTTGTTGGCTTAGTGTGGCCATTCTATCTATGAAATCCAGGTGATGTGATGGATAGTTTCCCGACATGAGAAATATGAGAGCCGAGTTTGAATTCCAATTGCGTTTGTTATATTAACTTAAGCGCAAATAATCATTTTTATTCTAAAAATGTCAATGTAACATTAAATATTAATGTAATATTCACTTGCAAAAAAGAATTATTTTTAAACTCTAAAAACAAGTTTCGTCTATCTATCTATCTATCTATCTATCTGTTGAAACTTGACTAATGCATGGAATAATAATGCAACACAAAATGTACTTAGAACAAAATGTATTGAAACAAGAAAGTGTACACAATATTTACATATAGTCTTTTGTATATTCCTGGTAAGACCGTTCCTGGAGAAGGTGTTGACTGAGTCGCAGTCGGGCAGAGTCTCTGGTTGAATCTCTTGATTCCTCCCTCTCTTCCCGGTACCAACCATATTTATATGGTCGGTACTCCACTATGCAAATTAGGTGGATCCTACCACAACACTATCTATCTATCTATCTATCTATCTATCTATCTATCTATCTATCTATCTATCTATCTATCTATCTATCTATCTCAGTCTATTCGCTATCTATGAACAGAAATTTTGTACAACAGAATTTATATATAACTTTGAAAATGACGGAACGAATTCTTTTAAAAGGATCTTTTCAGAAAGATTTGTTGTAGTAACAATAATAAAAAGGGCGAAACTGAAAAAGGTAAACACGAGGAGTAAATAAAAAACCACGATTAAAATAAAACAAATAAAATCGGTGTAAATAAATTCATAGTGAGTATAAAACAGAAAAATTATATATATATATATGTATGTGTGTGTGTGTATGTACTGATTCCTTGTGTGTATGTGCCAAGTATGTATATGTATGTGTGTATATGAGTTTTTAGATCTTACTAATTCCTCATAAACACAAATAAAATAAAACTCAAAACAAAATTGTTGATAAAAGGTATATGTATGAAGTCCGTTACATAAAACAAAATTGTTCTCATTTCCCGACCCGCTCTGTGGAAATATACGCACGCATATATACACGCATGATCTTCGAGATTCTTCTCTCCGACTTGAACAAACGAAAATGGAAACAACTTTATCTAAGAATGCACAGGGGTCAGGCTTTCAACATTAAATGATAAAATGCCGATAAGTAATTCATCATTTCTCATGGACCAACCTTAATTTTTTTTATCCTGTCTTCGATTGGGCTGGAAGGATTCGTCACAGAACTCTTCACTTGATGGCCGCCAATTCCAAGAAAACTCAACTCCAACTCAACTGATTTCGACATTCGGATTACTAGTGCCTTGGTGGGGAGGCGCATCCATCTCAAAAACAAAAACAAAGAATGTCTCATATCGAGAATATTTAACATTGAAAACATTTTTTCTAGAAAATTAATAATATTCAGGTGTTTAAAAATCTCCGCTTTTACCTTTTTTGATCGAACCTAACACGTGTAGTAAAACTTTGGCTTTCTCTCTCATGGAAAAGCCCGCTAAAGCATAATAAATTTTATTAACAAAAAAAAAAACCCAAAGACACTTTTTCTCTGATTAAAAATTGTTTCATTGTTCCCAAAATTTCTTTATCCAAATTGATAAGGTGTCTTTCCATGCAAAAGTAGGCTAGGTGCTTTGACTTCTCAAATCTTTCTCTCTTCTTTTAATATCAATTGGGTCATGCGTCATACATTTCTTTTTTCTCTTTCGTTGGAACCAGTACTACAACCTCTTATTTTCTTTTATATATAATAAACTATATAAATATTTATATTTCTAATAATATAACATAAGGAAAAATTAATTATTTTAATAATATATATTTTATATATAAAACTATGGAAAATAAAGAAAAATTTTGGAAAAAATATGCATACTTTTCTCTCGTTGGAACAAAACCTTCTTTTCTTATATATATATATAAAAATATATATATATATATATATATATATATATACATATATGAAGAAAAATTGGAAAAAAACTTAAAATGCAATTATGTTGTTTAAAATGAATGAAATGTCGACGTCTGACGTTTCGGTTTAATAAACCTTCTTCGGGACAATATTCATTAAAATACAATTCAGTTCAATTTGACAGAGACGATGGACATAAAAAACAAGTCTTATCCAAAACAGATAACTGAAAATTTTAAAATGATCAGCTTTCCGTTTAGCATGGTCAGAGAGAGAGAGAGAGAGAGAGAGAGAGAGAGAGAGAGAGAGAGAGAGAGAGAGAGAGAGAGAGATATGAAATATTCGAAACACTGACCTTTATGTTGCCACGGTTTCATCAAACAATTCGTCTTCCGTCCTCCATTTCGTCGTGTATCGTACTAAGATAAGGTCTACCAACTGCCTGATGAAGCAATTCTGGTAGAAACCGTGGTAGCATAAAGGTCGGTGTTTCCAATATTTTATATCTTAAATTAACTTATATGTTCGTTTTTGCCATAGATTGAATTTATAAAATATTGTTTGATTTTGCTTAGCGGCAAATCAACCTATATGGCTTATTTAATGCCGAAATCTAAATATTTTGAACACAATATAAAATTGTCCAACTACAGATAAAATGTATTGTTGGCCATTTTGCTATAAAATGTATTGTTGGTCATTTTGCTATAAAATGTATTGTCGGTAATTCTGCATTACAAATGTATTGCTGGTAATTCTACTATAAATATGTCGAGTTGGTAATTTTTTTTTTATAAAAGCTGGGACCCTAACAGTTCGAAAATTGATAAAAATAAAATAATTGGACATTATATTTAGTGGGTAAACATGTTTGTGTAGAATTCCCTTTTTATTTCTTTTTGTGATATATATAACTCTCCAAGTTCTTTTTGTTATATATATATATATATATGTATATATATATATATAACTCTCCAAATTCTCCACCGCCTTAGAAGAAACTGGAGAGGGGGAATTAAGAGGAGATAACTGATAACTGACATCCATTAGGCATGGTACGTTGAACTAGAACAGTCTAACCCAGCGAGCGAAATAAAGGGTTCAGTTCGACATTCCAGCCACCTGAAGAAGGCTGGAGCGTACAACGGCTGAAACATTGTGATAAATAAAGCAACAAAGATGAGGATGATAGTCCGAACAATGTAAATAGTGTACATAATACCTCATCACAGAAATATAGACAGATACTGAAATATACAGTTGTATGAGTTTTTTGTCAGGTCGACGAAATGTATTCTAGTTGTGAAGGCTTCATTTTGGGAGATGTTTACACGATGTCTTTCTATGGGGGACGAACAAATGGAAAAGAGGCTGAGTCGCGTAAAATATATACGAAGAGAGAAACAAAAATTGTAACATTCTATGTTATGCTATATCTATAAACTGTTAAATGCGTTAAAAATTACTATCGAATTACATCATTAGCAAACTGAAAAATAAAGCTTCTGAAATAGTTTGAATTTTTAACCGTATTGCGTATATGGTAGAATCGAATTTTCGATTTTGGGGTGACCTTTTTCAAGAACTAATGCCTTTTCATTACTTTTGAACAAAAGTTCATCGATGACACACGAACATAGGGTTGAAAACTTACTATTTGAAAACTTAGTATTTTTAAAATTTGGGTTCAGTTTTTGTGCGTTTAATTCGGTAGCAAGTTTAAATTCATTATTTTTAGTTATAAATTAGGTTTAATTTTCAAAGATTTTTAATTTTTGAGCCTGAGATGGAACGTTGATAAATGCGTATATTCCATAGATCATCATTCACAGAATTCACCCCCACCCACCAGAATCAAGAAAGAGAATATAGAAACAGAAAAAATTGGATCTAGAAAAAAAAAAACAAAAAAAAAAAATTTTCGAGATAACAAGAAACTGGATAAAATGGCTTCTACTGATAGAAACATATTGTAGTAAGTTTAGGCCACGATAGCAGCAGGATTGGCTGTGGAGGAGATATGTAATAGCAACAAGAATTGACAGACGTCTCAACAAACTCATGTTTTCAATAAAAAAACAAACTCTTCTTTCTTTTCCTTTATCTCCTATTAATTTTAAATTTGATAGCTCGTGAAGTGAACATATCTCAGCCCCGAAAAAGTTAAAATTTACATTGAAAATACGGGGAAAATAAGGATGATTCGACTCCATGGAAGCAGCATAGTTTGGTTTGGTTTGGTTTGTTTTACAGCATATCAAACTGAATGGGTTGTTTAATGCCAACAAAATTTTTATTGCTGTTAATATTTTTTTTTCCCAAAATGTATTGCTGCTCATATTTTTTCTTCAAAAATCTATTGCTGGTAATATTTTTTTCAAATAATGTATAGCTGGTAATATATTTTTCTAAAAATATATATCTGCTTGTATTGCTGGTAATATTTTTTTAAAAGTATTGCTGGTAATAATTTTTTTCTTCAAAAATTTATTTCTGGTAATAATTTCTTTTACAAAGTATTTCTGGTATTAAAACCTATTTTTACACTTTCATAGTATTTTGATCACAGTTTGGGCGTTAACTATTTGCCCATAACTGGGACCCTAACAGGTGCTACCACCCCGGGTCAGGATGGACCTGTGAAAACCAGCAATTAAGAGGTGGTTCCACACTTCTCAAAACCTCCTGATCAGAGACCTTGCTATTGAGCGTAGTTTATGGTCTTACCCAGGACGCCATTTCTCTTTGTGATGACAGTCATATTTCCAAAGCCACCAAAAGTAATCTAGACAGAAAAATGGAAATTTGAATATTCCATTGATCACCACTTACAGAATTAGACACTGGAATCAAGAAAGAGAATCAACAACTAGAAAAAATTGAATCTGGAAAAAATAATTAATTCGAGAGACAGGAAAGTGGTTAAAATGGCTTATAATGAAAAGAACAAACGTGAGAACTTTTTTTTAAATTTTTGTTCAAGGAATTTTGTTTCAGTGAAAGTATACGGCTTCAGAATCATAGAAAAGAATTTGAAAAAAGAAAAATGAATATTCCATTGACTACCATTCACAAAATTAAGGAAAAACAAGAGCCAGAAACATATGAGCCTGGAAGAAAAAAAGATATGTAATGGAGACAGTTGCATGCTAAATTAATTTAGACATTCTTGTAGAGCAACTATGAACAGATAATAGGAATTCTTAGGTGAAAATAGATAAGATATAAATCCTTAAATCTAGTATTGATAGAAGAAAGAGAGTGAGAGCGAGAGAGAAGGGAATGTGAAAGAGAGAGAAAGAAGAAGATAAGGGAATGTGAATGAAAGAGCGAGAGAGGATAAGAATGAGAGGATGTGATTGGGGCATATACAGATTCATTTAATGAAAGGAATGAAAGAAACATTTTTTTTTTTAATTAACACTTGAACACTTGATGAATATAGTCAGATTCGGTAAATGCCTGTCGTTGACGAGTGAGACATTTTCATTACGTCCTTTTTCAGGAAAGAGGGAAAATGGCAGGCCATTGGAATCCCAACTAATTTCCAGCTAACTTGTCTCGCTCGTGTTCATTTAATTGCCAAGCAAAATAATTTCCGAACTAGACTTACTCAATAGAGAAAAACGAAACCTTTCTGAAAAAAGCACAAACATTTCTTGTAAACAGAGACGAAGATAAATAACTGTCACTACAAAAACAACAACAAAAACAAATAATAATAATAATAAAGGCGATTCAAAACAATTCTAAGCGGGAAGTGATAGGGAGATAAAAGAGGGAGAGGGAGAGAAAAAGGGAGAGCAACGGGAAGATAGGAAAAAGAGAGAGGAGAGATATGAGAAAGAAGAAGCAGAAGAGACAGGGAGAGAAAGGCTAAAAGACAGTTAAAAGGTTTTAGTTGATACGCTTTCTAAGGCTTATCTACCTTTTGCAGGTTATTTAAAGTCAGAAGATAGTTTTAGACCATAAGATTTTTTTTTTAAGTTTATATTACTTTAGTGATACAACTCTTACTAATTAACCCATAGCTTAGAGGGGAAGAGGTGGGTTTATACATTTCTTAAGGTTATTTACGCGTATGTGAATATAACGAACTTAACAGGAATTGGAACACGGCTCTCCGATTAACAATTCCGAGCCGTTATCCATCACACTACCAAGCTTACAGTTCATGGTATTCCCAAGAGGTCACCCATCTAGGTCTGACCAGGCTTGACGTTGTTTAACTTCGGTGATCGTACGGGAACTGGTGTTTCAATAATTAAAAGGAGAGAGAGAGAGAGAGAGAGGGGGGGGAGAGAAAAATAGAAAAGAGAGACGAAAGGAGAGAAGACTGTAAGACAGAGAAAGAGCAGCTCATTTGTCCCTTTCCATTCTTGATATTCAAAACTATTTACGCGGTCTTGTGGGTGGGTGGCGGTCTGCTATTCTCCACTCTGCAAGCTCCTTTCCACAGACACGACGTCAGTACACCATTGCTATTTCAGTATCAAAAGTTCAGCTGGTTTTCATTCTTTAGTTCTACAAGTTGAGATCTTTACGACTAGGAAACGCCATGCTACTTCAACGGACTTGAATCACTTTCATTCCCCGCCTTGGATTCCAAATATAAGGAGAAGTTTTCACGCAGACAGCTTTTCTTGAAGAAGTGCTACCGCGTGAGTGCTTCCTTAAGCACTACAATCTTAAACTTTTATGTCAAAAGTTAATCGTTACATATCTTCCTTATCTCATAATCTTCACCTACTCTTTCATTTATACCACACCTCTCATACATCATAATCTTTAATCCTCTACCTTGAGTAGCTCTCCATCATTGTATTGGGCGTACTTTAGTATAAAAATGTTGTAACCTAGAAATAGTTACTGAATAAGGAATAACCAAAACGGAGGTTGGAAATGAAATGGTAATCTTTATAAAATCAACAAAATACAATACTCGCCAGCGGCGTGAAGTAGGTAAACCACTGCTAGTGATGGACTACTTATACAGCATATTACCCCCACTTACAATAGCACCCAAACTTATTTATGAGGGTTGGGACATACCCGTTAGTGTTGATAGGTACGGTATATGACAAAAAATGCCAAAGTAGTGACGAAGAATTTTTCTTTGTGTGGTTTGAAACTCAATTATTCTTTAGTAAATGGAATGCTATTTGTTTAATGTAATATTCAGGAACTATGAATCATAAAAACATTTCAGAGCAACATTTTGTTTTAAAATATTGTATCTTTATAATACTAAAACTGTGTGAACTTTGTTTGCTTGTTTGTATGTGTGTTTACCACCATGATCACGAATAGATAGAGAGTGGGGGAAAGAAAGATGTAAATTTATTATCGTGTAGAAATGGTGGGAGAGAAGGAAATGGTGTGCATAATCAAGCTTCTTTCCACCTCTTTCCTTCCACGTCTCTCTTTCCACCTCTCTTTCTTTCCAACTCTCTCTCTTTTCACCTCTCTCTTTCAACCTCTGAGATTTCAGCTTTCTTTAGACAAACAATATTTTAAATATTTAAAAAATATTTTTGCCATATATATTTTCAACTGAATATGATTTTAAAATATTTTTTGGCATATTAAAAATATATTTTTAAGCATATTTTTGAGTTTATGTGATTTAAAAAATATTTTAAGTGAATAAGATTTGTTTCTTCAGTGAATATTTTTTTTAATTTCAACTTTCTTCAAACAGACAATATCTTAATGCTGAAATCAACTTCAATGTTTTATAACCTGAACTGACAGTGGCCCAACGGGTCACGGGTAGTCTAGTTATGTATAAATATTGCTGTTATTTTTGGACGGCACAAGTAAAATGGTTTTATTATAAATGATTGGATTTAGGATAGGCGTTGATTTCAGCAACATAAATCCTAATGAATTCTCATCCTCTTTTACTCCCAGTAGTCCATTTGCGTCTTAGTGGCATTATCTCCTTGCCTGGGGAAGAAATAATTAAAAAATAAAAATAAATATAAGAAAAAATTCCCAGAGCTGTAAGTAAAAAACCCCAAACAGAATGAGAATGTTCTTAAAGTCAAAAGGACAAACAAAGTATAATTTATTCATGAATATTTATTTATAAAAAATGAGAAAAAAAAGTGAGAAAAACATAATAGTAACAATTTGAAAATCATTTGGATGATGGCAATGATGATTTTTTTTAATTTCGTTTTAGCCATTTTTTTGTCAGAGAAGTTTGGCTGGTTTTCGGAAGGCACCACGGCAAACACGACATCCGAAAATATAGCGTTTTCTTTCATTTAAACATTGTTTTGAGTTCAGTTTGAAAAGGAAGAGAAAAGCTGATGGCGAGGAGAAAGAAGAAAGAACACTAATGTAGAAAGAAAGAAGGAAAGAAAAAGAATGGAAAAAAGAAGAAAGGAAAGAAAAGAATAAAAAAATAAGGATGAAAAAAAAAAGAGGAAAAAAAAAAGAAAGAAAGAAAAGAAAAAAGAAAAGAAATAAAAAATAGAAAAGTAATGTAAAAAGAAAGAAACGTGGAAGGATGGAAAAAAAGGAAGAAAAATGAAGGAAGAAAATGAAAGGAATAAAAAAGAAGGATAGAAAGAGGAAAGGAAAAAAAGATAAAGAAAGAATGAAAAAGTAAAAAAGAAAGAAAGAAAAAAAGAAAAGTAATGTAGGAAGAAATAAAGAAAGAAGAAAAAAAAAGAAGAATGGAAAAAGAAGAAAAGAAAGAAAAAGAAATAAAAATGTACGAAAAGTAACATAGAAAGGAATAGAGAAAGGAATAAAAAAGAATGAATGGGAAAAGGAATGAAAAAGAAAGAAAGAAAAAGGAAGGAAGGAAAGAAAAAAGAAAGGAGAAAGGAATAATAAAAAAAGAAAGTTACAAAAAAAGTAAACCGGAAAGGAAGGGAAAAGAAGAAGATAAAAAGCAAACAAACAAAAAAACCCCCAAAAAACAAAGAAGGATAGCAAAAAAGAAAAATTAAATAAAATGAAAGCTAACAAGGGAGATAACTGCTAGTGGCTAAATGGCAGTAAATCCAGCAAAGTGAAAGTAAATGTTTTGCAGGGAGAGAGGCAATTTACAAAGTGGATAAATAGGGAGATATATACGAAAGAAATAGAAAGAGAGCAACATAAGAGAAGAGATATTCTTGCGTAAAAGAATAGTGGGAAAGACAGGAGCAGTGAAGATGGCTAGCAAGGTTTGTGTTCCTCTTCTTCCTGGTGATGGCTGATTAAAAGCGTTCTTACAATGACACGCATAAACACAGCGATAATTACTTATCGGCCTATGACAACAAAAACAGAAAAGACGACCAAACTGGCGATATTAACATCTGCGAGGACAGATACAACAAAGTAAACAAGAATAATGGCAAAATGGAGACAATTCAGGAATAATGGTCAATACCAAAACAACACTGAAATTGCTGTTATTGCTAAAGCCGTATGCGAAAATATGAACATTTGCAATGTTATTCGACGACTGGCACCGATTTCTTCAATCACTGCGACTGGCTAGCATGTTATCAAATTTAAGTCTGTTCGATCGCCGTTCTTTCATTCAGCGGAGCTGTTTCAACTTCGAAGACATTCTAAATTAATATGATTCCTCATCTTCAGCAGCTTTGCTTGCTTCCGAGCATGTCTATCTGCGTCGACCCGTTTGTGTTTCTTCAACACTGATAGAGCCAACCTGTAATTTATACGGCAACTCAGCTGAAGACCTGAATTAATGGGAGAAAGCAAGTACAGTGTGCGCTGCTATTTTACCGATAACTGGTGGAGATGAGGAAGAGATTGGTTAATGCCTTTAACAAAGGTATTTGTGCGAAAGTGAATGCAACGACCTTGATCGAAATTTTAACTCGACTCGCCGAATTTTCGTTCCCGGTTACACCATGTGTCCATCCATTGCCGGTGAAAAATAACCAGTTTTTGTCTTTTGGCGTTCAACAACTCATCCTTTCTTCTCTGTCAAAATCTTCTTCCATCACATCTTTCCCTTGATATAATGGCCGTGTTATGACCCCTTTGCATGATGAAATTAGCTCTCTCATGACTTGTTACTTTTTCTTTCTTATACCACATTTTTTCATTTGACGAATAGAACATTGTTAATGGAGATCTTATTTGTCTTCCCATTAACGCAGATGGGCTTTGCAACCTGTCGAAGCTAGAAAGAGGTCAGTTATATAATTTTCTTCTCTTGCCCTGTTGTCTTTTAATTATTTAGTCTTAGCTTGCGCTGCAAAACACCAAATCCAAGTCTCGACGAATTCTGGTTCACGAAAGCGACTTAAACACTATATTGTTGTATTGTGTTGTTCAACTTTCCATTGTCTCTTTCATTACTATACACTTTATTTCTCTTCTAATTAACATATGTAAATAAGCATAATCCTATTTACCAATTCGCTACACATTATAATAAAGATCAGAAAATGCATTCGCCTGTAGCACGAGGGTTGAATTTGCATTTCATATTCTGACAATAAAATAAAAAAGAAAAACTCTTCAAAATTAATAAATAAAAATGCTTTATCGAAGAAATTCGGACAACCTAAGGCTGTTAGTTTAAGTTCAAATATATAAAAAAAAAAACCTTGGCTTTGACATGTAGGTTAATACGTAACTCTGCCTGCTATTTCCTACTTTTACACGAATACTAAAATAGAGTACTGTTGACATATATGGGCAGGAGATGCCCAGCCTTCACTTTCCAGTTTTTTTTTCAAATCCAAATGCGTCCTTGTAGGGGACAAATTATTTACTAACCTGCAAACCCCTTTTCTCACAGATGAAACAAGTCTATCGCTGCCCTATCGCTATTTTCATGGAGAGCGTTCAAATAAACTATATTCCTTAATTCCTCCAGTTTTTACCCTTGCGGATAAGACCCGCCATGCTACGAAACGCTCTCATTCCTTTTCTATTATATTGGTGAGATGCAAGTTCCACTCGAGCTAGTGACTTCCCACGAACCGCTGCTTTTTGAAACCAACTCCCAAGAGAATGTTTCCCCCGAGCATTACGTTCTTAACCTGTCCAAGTGTAGGGTTTGCTGTTATCCTCGCCACATATACGCATAAGCTGTGTCTCTTTGTAACTTTCTACTTCGAGTAGCTCCCGTGCCTTGAACAGAGTAAACGTAATTGTTTAAAAAGAAATAGGTCGAGTGTGCATTTATAATTTAAATACCAACCTTTAAGTTGACCTACCGTTTCTTTTTCTTTGTGATACTCAAGTTTAATAGTCTAAATACAAAAAAAAAAAAAGTTGGTTACCACAAACATCTATTAGGTAAGTTGAATGAAGACATTAGTATAAATTCTTTCAGTCGTCGGTTTTCGAGTTCTTTTTAAAACTAAAGTTCACTAAATACAAAGTTCGAAAGTGGTAACTCTTAGAATTCTTCTGAGGTGTGCAATAGGAATGAAAGAGGTGGTGCTAGAAATTGAAGATTATGTGGATAAGGAGGATAGATAACAATTGATTCTTAACATGAAAAAGTTAAGATTGCTTATGTTAAGGAAAGCATCCACACAGGAATCTGTCCCACAAAGTATCAGTTCTTGGGGAATAGCTGTTTGAAATTTCTCCTTATATCACGAATATGGAGGAAATAAGGATGATTCTGTTCCGCGGGAGTGGTACGTCTTGTCCCAGCTGTAAAGGTAGAACTAAAGAGAAGAGAACATCTAAATATTTGCCACGGAAATAGCGATAAACTAGTGACATGTTTGCGAAGTTAGATCTGTACGAAAGCAAAGTGGAGAATAGATCTCCTTCCTCACAAGAGCGTATTCGTTATCGGAAATCGAAGACGGGATTTTTTGGAAAGAATGTGTTTTTCTTTGGAGACATCAATACTTCCCACTCTTTAAGCATTTATTACATTCGTGCCATTGTAATGTTTCAGATATCTGCTTATTATATGGTTGCTGAGTTATATCAATGAATTATCTGCCTCATGGAAACGCTGAGAATAATTTCTCTTCTGGTGTCGGTTGATGATATTTGCTATGTTGATCGTAAGACTATCCGTTTTTATACAGGACACATTCGACATTCATTGAACGAACCGATAACGTTATTGTCAGTTGAAATTTATAAAATTATCTTAAAACTGTTTTTCAGGAAATTAGATTGATCAACTTCACTAACTGTCATGACTCTTTCTAGTATCAATGGAATTATGTCTTTATTTTCCATTTTAGTTACGTATACTACCCATTTTTATTGTTATCCTTATTGGAAGTCTTCAATTGATGTATGATTTCTTATTTGGTAAAGCTCCTTATGATCGTGTTGACAGAATATATAGGGTCTTATTGATTATCGTCTTCTTTAAAACTTAGAGGATCTATTCATTTGAAGCCACTTTTAGTCATTGATATGAAAACGGTTGAATATAGATGAGTTTAGATATTTCTAAACTAGTATGAAGCCATGTATGACATCCGCATGAGAGTTTAGATTTGACGAGGCTATTTAAAAGCATGACAATTTCAGATTTTGTTTTTGGAGAATCTTGCAGTGTTGGACAAAAGTATCCTGAGCGAAACCTATCTTTTCTTCAATTTCCTTATTTTCTACACAAAATCCTTTTATAAGTGATCCAGACACCGATGGATTTAAAGTGTTTAGAATTTATTAATTCTATATTCTCGTCTTTCAAGAGGTAAATTTTAAATGGTCCCTTATTGCTAAAAAATATTTTTTTTTCACTCTGAGTAGATTTCAGCAAGGTTAGTAGTTTTGGGGCGGGGAAGGGATGAAGGTAATAAAATAATTTACTGAAACCTGAACTTTGACACCCTGCGTACAAAGCTTCTTGACCAAGAAGTGAAGGGGGGGTCAATTGAAAGTGAAGGAAAGGAAAAGAAAAACAGAAGTGTTTTTTCTACTCCTATAAATTGTTTTAATAAACGTGATTTTTTTTAACCAATCGCTACTCGAGTCGGTTGAAATCTGAAATCCTTGTGTTAACCGCCAAAGTTTTTTGAGTAAATTGGATCCGACCTTTGGCTATATATAATCCTTGCAATTCGAACATCAAGGGAGTTGGAAACGCAACTTCGGGGAGTTGGAAACGATCGTGACACGATGCCTTCTAATAACATTTGAAACCCGGTCCGAGCGTGGACTCAAACGAAGCGGCCGCAATACCTCTCCTGGCCATTAAATTGTCGTTTTCACGACAGAATTAAGTCTCATTTTCAACCCGAATATTGAACAAAAATAGTGGTTTCTACAACAGAGAACAAATACTGTTCTAGAAACAACGTTCTACGTTGAAGACTCTGAATTCAGAAGGTACGGATAGAATCTGTCATGAACTCCGATAACTCACATGGAATCACAAGAACTATTAAGAATATTTATATACCTTCAAGTTAAATACACTCTTTTAACTGGGTTCGACCTCACTGAAACCCTTTTATTGTATCTTCTTCCTAGTAATTTGTATTGTTTTGTATACGCTGTCATCTGTTCTTGTGATACTTTATGTTAAATTAATTCATTTTGATTGTGAACTTGATTCTTTTCCCACAACTGCTATTGAGTCTCATTTTAGGAAAAAAACAAAAACAATCCCACCAAAAAAACCCTACTTGTTCAGGAATTTATTACCTCCTTTTCAGGGCGCACAAATCTCCAAATGAATGCAGCCCTAATATTTCGTAAAATTTGCTTTTATTTTATTTTAATAAAATTGATTTGGTTTTATATCCCACTGAGTATCTCTCGTCATTTTTATGGTGCACCTTGTTGTCACTTGATCTCCATTCTTCCCCAATCTCTTTTAATCGAACCCACAAAATATACCATAACTTTTATGTCTCTCCTATTGTTTACATATTATCACACTACATATTAGCACAACACTAATTACGCGACCCCCAAATTCATTACGTGTTATTTTAAGATATGTAATAATAAAATGGTGCTTGTCAATGTTATTGGTGGCATGTTAGAGGTTACCATTAACCGAATGGGAATGGAGTAATGCTTAACAAGCTAGTCTTGTTGACCATTATTATTGAGTAGGGAGCTCGGTCATCACTGGAATCCTTATACTTGTGTCCTTGTGCCAAACTAAGTTAGTCAAGGTCTCTTGACGAAGGGTAATGTTTTGTAAGCCGTGAATTCGATCCTTATTTGGTGTCTTATATTTGTGAACTTGAACCCAACTAGAATCAGTTTAGTAAATAACATTTCATCAGTGGGCATTTCAACGTGTGATAATAGTTAACAACCACTCTAGTTGATTATTACGAGAGAACTCGATCCTTACTGGGAATAATATACTTGTAGCCTGGTATCAAGCGGGGTTCATCTTACAGTTCATAGAATCATGGTTGTTATGTATTCAGGCCGAATCATGTTTATGTTTTCGAATGATGACATTTATGGAAAACGTGGAATATCCAACGCTTTATAAGTGTGGCGCTATAGAAGAGCTTTGAATATCTTTGATTGTTTTCGGGTTCGTAGATATGTCGCTATTTAACAGGTTTGTGGGTCAGTTTGACAGAAGTCGTCCTAGTATAATTAGAACTGTCCCTCCCATCATTTATAGATTTGAAGGATGGACTCGGACGAGAAAAAAACTTTCTGATGCGACATAGAGAACCACCTTTCCTTGTGGTAGATGAAGTTATGGATTCAATGAATTTGTTCCATCTCAGCTCAGCGGACAGTGTGAGACCAAGCAGTCGCAGAGAGGTGCTCTTGTGGAGTTGAGCATGAGATATTCTAATGGGAGGCAGGGTGGGTTCTCTGTGGTGGGTAAAAGAGAGCAGTTTTGTTTTTGAGGCATTAAAGTTAACCAGCCATTTCCTTCCCCAGTCAACAAAAGATTGGAAGTCCTTTTCGAGACCAACGGCCAGGTTAGTTTTATCAGCGATGCTGAATTTGCTATTGAGGCAGGAGTAAATACTAGTGTCGTCTGCATAGATGCCTACTTGGGACTTGATGACATCGGGAAGATCGTTAATGAATATCGCAATCATCCTATTATAATTATGCTTGTCCCTCCCATCATTAGTTCGTACGACCGCTACGTCTTGCCAATATCTCATAAATAATGAATTATTCCGTTTTGATCGCGTGGAAAGAGGGGAAAAGACTATTTGGTTTCAGTAAGAAAACAAATGAAGGAAAGAAGAGAATATAGAAGTGCTCAAGGGCTGTTTCAGTGAAATTGAAAATGTTGTCAATTTCAAATCTTTTTATTTTTCTAAAGAATTTCACCCCAAGCAAGGCAGGAGTGCCACTAGTACGCAAGAGGTTACAGAGAGTGAAAGTAAGAGAAAAGACTGTGTATAGGGGAGGGGGTTGAGGAAAGGAGAAAAAGAAGAACGGAGATCAAGGCATTAGAAGATGTCGATTGACATTACATTTACATTTTTGAAGATTATAGTTATCAGGGAAGCAAGTAAGAAGAAGGGAGTTCCACAGTAGGGAAGTGCGAGAGAAGATGCTGTTGGAGTAGAAGAGGTGGTTATATTTAACTGTTTCGACAGTAACAGGGTAGGGCCGAGATGCCAACCTAGTAGCACGTTTAAATTCATGCAGCCAGGGTACTAGTACAAATAACTCGTCAGATCAGTTGCCATGAAAAGACAGAGGGAAGCCATATTAAGTCTGTGAGAAAGTGACTGGAGACAAGATCCTAAGTCACGGCCTACCACATTGCATATACCTCTTTGAATTTTGCTGAGAATCTCGAGATGAACAGCGGGAGCATTAGACCAAATATGGTAACAGTATTCCATGCATGAACGAATGATAAATTTGTAGATATGAAGGATGGATTCAGACGACAAAAACCTTCTGGTGCGACACAGAAAACCAGATTTCCTTCCGGTAGCTGTAGCTATTGATTCAATACCCACTTTTTAAAATAACGACCAGCATTCATATTTTTGATTGTTATTGCAATATTTTGTCAAAGTTGTTAAGCTTAAATGTTTAAGGATAGGAGCATTTCTACTGGTATTCTATTGTCGTAGAACTCGCCATGAGCTTATATAATCATGAATTAAGATTCATCAGACAATTCTAATAGGAAAACAATTCAATTTTCACGGGTATTTCTAGTTAATATAGATTCAGCAGAGGAAAGGGTAGTTAGATTTGAAACAAAACCATACTTGAATTAGTTTCTAGAAGTCAATGTTACTGTGTTAAGTATTCTTATTATAAACGTTCTATTTAGTTGGTAAACGTGTTTGAATAGACATCTCTACTTTTTTTTAAAACCGTGAAATTAATGACTACCAATTTAGAGATCAAGAATTGCTACTGAAGAAAATGTATCTTCTGATAGGAATTGAACCTGTATCCACTTTTTCAATCTATTAAGTCTGTAACTATTTCAGCTCGACGGGTGATTAACGAATGTTAATTTTGCTTTGTTTCAAAGCACCTGTTGTATTCAAAATATTCCTTTTCTTACATCGAAGGTAACGAGATGTTATTGTACAAAATAATAATGATAAACGTATGGAAAAGAAACAAAATAACAAAACGGAAAATGGAAAGAAAGAAACTAACAAAAAAGCAGAGAAATTGATAACTGAAAGAAAATAAAAAAAATCTAATAGCGACAGCATCTGCATTAAGTTGCACATACACTGAAAAGACGCCTATAAACGAGTAGGTTGAAACACATAGATACATGGAAAATATAAACAAAACTATCATGACGAAACAAAGAAATATAGACGGCATCCCCACCTCCAAATTGACATAATTTAAAATGGGAATATCTGAGTAACTACACGTCTCAGGCAAACAAAATTAAACAGGTTTGTTGAACAATAAATGATTTATTTATTAAAATTCAAATAAGATATTCAAACGGATGTAGATTTTATAAACAATTTCTTTAAGCTTCACAAATATGAGCACCAACTGTGACACGACGCACGTTAATTCGGTAGTCCAGCTCCTGACAATCACGTTGTAGCATGTCTTGCGTAACATTCTCCAGCGCCTCAGTGATTCAGTGTTTAAGTTTCTCTAGGCTTGTAGCTAGAGGGGGGACATAGACCTGTCCTTTCATCACATAACCCCATAGAAAATCACAAGATGTCAAGTCAGGTGAATGTGGTGGTCATTATCACTGGAACACACGATCCATCTTCCTGGTAGATTTTCACTGAGATAAGTCTGTACAGTCGCATTTTGTTAGTTTTTAAACATTTCGTTAAAATTTGAGATCATTTGAGCAAGAATTGTCTATGTTATTAGACTACAAAATGATATCAATTTTTTGGGAGACCCTGTAATAATAAGGAAACGAATATATAAACAAAGCTATATAGAAGAAACAAAGGTATGGCAAATAAAAACAAATATATAACGATGAAACAAAAATATAACGAAGAAACAAAGAACGAAAAAACAAAGACATAACGAAGAAACAAAGATCGAAAAAAACAAAAATATAACGAAGAAACAAAGAACGAAAAAACAAAGACATAACGAAGAAACAAAGAACGAAAAAACAAAGATATAACGAAGAAAGAAAGACATAAAGAAGAAACAAAAATATAAACAAAGAACTAGGAAACAAAAATTTAACGAAGAAACAAAGATTTAACGATAAAACAAGGATATTGTAGACTCGTCCATTTACCTTAGCACCCCTAGCAACAAGAACATTCTATTCTATACGCCTACGTACATAAACCTTAACCAATAGAAACATTACTATGCGAATCAACGATTCTCATTGGCTCACAACACAAAATTCGAAAGCTTCACGTGCGGAAATAAAATTGCGCCAAAACTTATCTGAGCCAACTTGGGCATCTAAAAACCTATAAAAGGAAAAATATCAACTGACTAAGTCAGTCAGTCGACCCAGTACTTTCTGAGCGACTGTTCGGTTGTACTCTGTTCCTACGGACGGGAGGAACCCGAAGGAGGCTACGCCGATGGGCGGAGCTCCTTCAGGGAGGTAGACCGGCCCTGAACCCGTTTATACGGGTTCAATGGGCATATTTTTGGCCGATCCCGCGGGCTCGGAATGCCCACGTTAAAAAAGCCTTGTGCCACATGACACCCTTATATCGTCAGTCGAACGAGCACAGAGATATGATAACATAATCCACATCGCTTCAACTGCAATCTTGCCGCGCAAACTAAATCATCACTGACTCACTCGCAAGCTCAAATCGAAGAAACACTCCGTGAACACACGAAACTTCTATTCGAACAACTTTACTTATCTAAAGTGAATTGACACTCACTACTATTTTAAGTAAATAACATCATCGAACGAACTCGACATTTTTCAGTCAAAGGGAGACGACTTCGTAATGACTCATTTCTAAAACACAATACCTACATTTCAAATATTAATTACAATTTCCTAAAAAGACTGTAACGTTAATGCACAAGACATAAAAAGGACATACAAAAACTACAAATATCACAAGCACACCAACACATTAACAACCTTAAAAATACCCTGTATATATTATCGTATTTGTATATAAATGCTTTTATTGGTGTTGAATTGAGTGTATGTTTTGTCTCGTTTACATTGAAATTGTTTGTTTGTCGATGCAGAAAAGTTCACGCAACCTCACATAAATTTCCTCCTGATTCAACTCAATCCTACACCAAATTCCTTAGTTTATTCTGCACATCCCCAACAATATAACAATTTCTTTTCCTAACATGAGCTTTTGAAAAAGATAAAGAATTGGTTTCCTGTTGCCATCTTCGCATCTTTGAATTGTCCTTCTTTTTTAGTTTCTCCAAGACTGGCTGTTACCTAAGGTTTGCATTGTTATTTAATCCACAGATGGTGGGGAAAAGAGACAGATGCTCGCCCGCCCCAAAGTTTATGTAACAGATTCGATTAGGAATCGCGGTTCGCGGATTTCTCTTTCTACGCCGAAAATCTTTACGTTAACCGCAGACTGCAACCAAGATATAAACAAACGCGTAAATCGGGAAAAAAATATTAAAAAGCCTAACACATTTTCTACATCATACAGTATTAAAGTGTAGTCTGAAGTAGAATTAATGTGTGTTAGGCATTTAATAAATACTACTACTACTACTAATAATAATGCCATTATCCCCCCACCAATAGCTGGTTGCCCACTTTTGATGTCTATTAAATATCTACGTAGACTCTAGAAAGTGAAAAGCTTTCTGGATTGGTTAATTTGAAAGGCACAATAATGCTATAACGTTTCCAAAAGTTTTTGAACGCGTGCCATAAGTGGTCGCTAACATTGGTGACTCAGTGATCCCGTCAGACATATCCATGAAAACACAGATCGGATTATCGCTTTCAGTTGACAAGACATAGTCTATGATAAGAAAGAGACGACAGACTTTCTAATTGACGCCGTGATCGCAAAATATTCAAATCTCTTTCACTTTTTATTTTTTGAATGAAACCGAAAAGATAATGAAGTTTTTGTGACTAAAGACTGAATCTTGCCGAATGTAGAAAGTAAGTCTAAGAACAGCTTTTGTTGTCCTTAAAATATTCAATAATTACTGGACTTAACGTCCTTCTTTTCAATAGATTTTCAGGAAATCATATACAATGCAACGATAAAAAAAGATCGTGCGAAATTCTCACATCGATTGGAATTGTCTCTGTTCATTAAGCACTTACGACTCTTGTTGAATTATACAAACCGAAAGCGGAATTTAAAATGAAATCCTAATAAAAGTAGCAACACTAATACAGAGAGAAATGAAATAGCAGCAATAATGAAATTAATGAAGAGAATAGAAAGGAATTACCGAATTTGATAGTTATGAAGAAGGATGCGAAATTCTGTTAGCGGCAGAGATAGACGTAGCTGAGAGAGAGAGAGAGATAGCAAAGCAAACAATGAAAACAATAAACAAACAAATTAAAGGATGAAAAAAATAAAATTATAGTATATTATTGATTTTCTTTTTGAAAAAAAAAGGTAAAAATTCATGTAACGATTATCAACGCAGAAAACGAAATCGGCGAGCCGAGTTCCAATTCCGGCCAAATCTATTTTGTTCGCTTTTGGACACTTTGACGAATAACACCCTAAAAAAAAAATAGATAACAAAATTCATTTAGTTTCGATCTCAAGTGAAAGACTTGATAAATGATTAGAGCAAATCAAAAGAAATAATGAATTTTTTTTGTATTTCCTTAAGACATGGGCTATCAGGAATCCATTCAATAGACTCATTGAAGGGATTCCTAGTATTGTAGAAATACAAACAATTGTACTCACGAGTACAACTCACACATTACAAAGACCTTTATCTATGTAAAATGTGTGTGATCTTATGTTTTTTTTTGTTTTTTTTTGTCTTTTTTTTTTTCAGGGGAAAATGTCATGAAGCCACTTCAGACCTTAGGTCTCTGGTTAGGACCCCGGAAGGAAGCGTATATAAAACAGAAATGAAAGGAAACAAAAACAATAAACCGTCATGACTGGGTAGGTCAATATCTTCATTGGGAGATCTGTTGTCGCTACTTGATATAAAAAAAAAAAGATGAAAACTGGTATTTTTCTATTATTTTTTTTTTTTTTACAAAAATGATCAGGGGAAAATGTAATCAAGCTATTTCTGACCTCAAGTATCTGGTTGGGAGCCGGAAGAAAATGTTTATATAACAGAAATCAGAGGAAACAACCACAACAACAACAACAACAACAACAACAATAATAATAATAATAATAATAAAGCGAATAGTAATCAGTGCTTTGGGCCTCGTGAGAAAAAGAATTGGCAATTTTACTAAAAGTGTTCCAGGTAACATCAACATATAAGTTGCTCAGAAGATCGCCATATACTAAGAAAAGTTCTATCAATTAAATGACAATTCTCCTATAGAGCCTAAGGACCATAGTTTGGACCCGGTTCTACAGGTTACAAAGAAAGAAACATAACATACACAAATAATAATAATAATAATAATAATAAGCGCTCTGTATAGCTGTCGTAGCTTCTCATAGTGATTAGAGGCGTCAGCGTGTATATGTTTTGTCGTGCTGAATTCAGATTGGACTGCACTAAATCTCACCTTAAGTTTCCTAGTCATAAACCCGTTGGGCATGTCCCCTTGGAGATGATACCCTGTGAATCTCTGTTCATAAACGGTAGTAGTAGGCGTTCATCATGGTAGGTTGTCGAGAGGGTTGGTTTTACTAAGCTTGAAGGATGGGGCAGCCTAGGCGACTTGGGTGTCACATCTAGATACTTGGGAACGCTCACAACCAGAGACCGTTTGAGCCGACTGAATGTATTTCTGCAAGGTTATGTGCTGCTTTTACCACAACCTGTCATTATATCGCGTTCATTTGGCTGTGGTGCACGCCCCGAGGAAACACACACTTTGCATTATTATTCGAGAAGAAATGAAAGGAATAAAATAGCCGCAATAATAAAAAAGTATAACAACAGAGAATAATAATAATAATAATAATAATAATAATAATGTTAATAATAATAATAATAATAAAAGATAGAAGAGGAAGAAGATAATGATAAATACATGACTCTAAAGTTCGTTGACAGTCGTATGGTCAAGTCGCTTCTGTTGTACTGATTTACTTGCAGACGCCGGAGAATTTGCGCAACCAAACAAAGGAATCGTTCTGGAATATTCAGGTGCAAATAGATTATGAAGACTTCAACAAAAGACTTCACCATAACAATAACAAGAAAAGCCTTACAATCGGTATAGCCGTTCAAAACATCAACCGATGAACTTAAAAGAGAAAACAGAAAAGTTTAACTGTTTAATATGTAAACGGCTTAAAGTTGAGAATTCTATAGAAGTAGTCATTTTATTATAAGGCTGGTCAAAAAGTTTGTTCTGTATTTGTCGTTAGATGGCATCAGGAGAATTAAGTATACGAAAATAGAAAAAAAGAGTGCCAAGTAATATCTAATTTCTTATATGAAACTGAAGGCCGGAACATCTCTTCACAGATGAAGAAAAGTCTTGAAATGTGGCTCTATTTATGAATGATAAGGATACCGTGGACAAAAGATGGAAGTTTTAAGGAAAATTAGGACAGCAAAGATATTTATACTTACAATCAGAAAGAGTCAGTCGAAATTTCTGTGACTCATAATGAGAAAACAATGCTTGGTGAATTTAACGCTCACAGGACATAATCAATGCAAGAGAAGCAGGGAGAGAGCGAGGTACCTGGCTAATAAATTTGCGTGAATGGATGGCAAAACAAAGACAAAGATGGATGGTAAAGGCAAAAGATTATTTAGACTAACAACAGACAAGAAGTTGTGGAGAACCATTATATCTTAAGACATAAAAAGAGGTCTTAATAATTTTCATTCAAAAAGATCACTTTTGTTGTACTGTGACAACGGTCACATCTTTTGCTTTCTTTTAATATTGTTCATTCAACGTATTGATTTGTTTTTTTTACGGTTTATCAACCCTTTGTGGGTTATTTAAAGCCGAAATATAAAATATATATAACTTGTAAAAGCCGAAATATAAAATATATATAACTAATTTAAAGCCGAAATATAAAATATATATAACTTGTAAGAATAATTATTTTTGAGAATAACAATGATTTTATCAGATACATGTCCTATTATTTAATCCATAGCTGGAGGAGGAAATGGATTCATATCTTTCCACAAAGTATTTACACATAAGTGACTGTAACGGTTAACTTTAGACTTGAACAGGTTAAGATTGTAGTGACTAGAGAAACATTCCACAGGGCAGTGGTTCGCAGGAAGAAGCTGTTGGAGTGGAACTTCTCACCGATGGAATACGAAGTGAATGTTGGCGGCATGGCGGGCCCTATCCATTAAGATTAAACCTGGTGGAACGGGCCCGATGCGGATTCGAACTAGACTCTCCAATTTCTCATTCAGAGACGGTATCCATTAGACCAACCGCACACCCACTCACTGAATGTAAAGGGTTGAATAAGATTTTTTTTATAGACGTAAGAGAAAGAGGCAAGAAATACAGATTATGGGGATATGTTGGATAAATAGCAGATGGCTTGAAGCGGTTAAGATAGTTGTGATTAGGGAAGTTTCCTTTAAGGATTCTGTTCCACAAAGCATCTTGGGAAGATACTGCCTAAAAGAAGAGAGTGACATGTGACGTTGTATCTATGGCAACGTTGGAAGCCATTTGCTACTCGATCGCATTTCCATGGAAAATGTCCTGGTCGGCTGCATTCCTTAGTTTTACAAATTCTAACCCTTACAGCTAAGACACATCATGCCACGTACACCGAGTCGAAACATCCCCATTTCCTTCATATTCCATTAGTAAGGATGAATTTCCAATTGAATAACTGCTTCCCACGAACCAACTCCCAAGAGGATACTTTCACAATTCCTACAATCTTATCCTTTTCAAATCTTCGGTTATATTTCCCACATATTCTCATAAAATAAACTTTATACCTCTTAGTCTTAACGCTCATATAACATCCTCCTACAGTAACCCTTTATCTTGAGTGGCTCTAGAGCCATGAGTAAGTGAACATTAGTAAAAAAAAAACAGAAGAAAGAAGAGGAAGTGGATTGGGCAGCTAAGATATGGCAGCAATATTCGATTTTTGGTTTGATGTGACTTTAAAAAGTATTGTCAAAAATGGTATAGCTTCTTTTTTTTATCGATTCTAACATTGAAGATAGAAGAGAAAAAGCATCATTATCAGCAGATTATACAATTTTTATTTTAAGAAAGTTTAAGAAAAATACGGCTCAGACAGAAGAAAGGAAAAAATATCAATTTTGTGGAGAAGGTACTGAATGATCGAACGTGTCAAAAGCGGTTTGTGAAGTTTCATGCCGAAGATTTCTCGATGGTTGGATAGATCGGTTGAGTTCTACAGCGATCGCATCAAAACAAGAATGAACAATGTTATACGGCGCGGGAGATAGTCAACATCATCAAAATATTCAAACGTTGAAAATGCAAGTTTGGCCAACCTAATAATGTCCACAAGCCAAATACGAGCGACAAAGAGAATAGAAACGATTCCAAAATTGTCAAAACGCTGTAGAAATTTGGTGCCACTTTGCATCTAAGAATTCTGAAGAGAATTTGCCAAGTCAGCAAGAAATAATAATGACAGTAGCAGTTGCAGTGATGATGAGGACATTAACCGAATAACTGGGAATTGCTGTCATTAAATTTCTTTGGTTCACTAAATGACGAATGCTTAAGGGTTAGTTTATATGGTTAGGAAGTATTTGCACATAAGTGACTGTAACGGTTAACTTTAGACTTGAACAGGTTAAGATTGTAGTGACCAGAGAAACATCCTCTTGGGAGTCTGTTCCACAGGGCAGTGGTTCGCAGGAAGAAGCTGTTGGAGTGGGACTGACTTCTTACCGATGGAATACGGAGGGAATGTCGGTGGTTTGCTACTATGTAAGTGGCATGGCGGGTCCTAGAGCCGTGAAGATTAGACTTGGCGGAACCAAGGAATGTATTTCATCCAAGCACTTTTTATGATAGTAGCGACAGAGCAGTGGAAGTGCGGTAAATAAACCTTTGTTCTGTATCCGAACTTTTAATATCAATTATTTCCCTTTTCAAATTTACCGATTTAACAGGTTTGATTAATTATTGCCAAAGTGTTTAGGACCTGTTCAGCAGTCGTTAATGGGTGAATTGATCTTATGCTCAAAATGATGGATGAGGTCGAGAGTTGAATATTTAAACTAGCTGCTCGCTTACGAATTTGACAAAGACGAACCGGCACGGAGCACCGTGGTTTTATACAACTTTTATGCTTGAGGTTGTTAAATGAAGGACATCTGGATTGGGTAGGATAAAAAATCTACATACACACACATATACTTACACGTACGTATAAACATATTTCTTACTCGGGTGTTATAAATACAGTACTCAATGTTATGAAACAGCTATAAGTATATATTAGTAAATACACATAATATCCAACGTCGATAAGCACGACTCTGCATGACTCCGAGTTGTGCTATCATCGTTGGATATTATATATATATATATATATATATATGTCATTCGCAGACAGTATTTTTTCGCTGTTTCACAGCTCCTCAGAGCGACTAGACATCCGAATGCCTCAAGCCAGAGTCGAAACCCAACCGATTTGGTGTTAGGCAGAGCTTCTACCACTGAGCTATCGTCATTCGGCAGAGCGAAACTGTTAAATCTAGCGTATTGTTTTTACGAATGGAAACAAATGCCAATCAGCCGGAGTGTTCTATTCATCTTACTGAAGAGCTTTGCATTAACGCAGGCGGTTTGTTGTTTATAGAATTAGCTTATCACTCAACAGTGCTCAATTGAAATATATTCTGATGTTTCAAAACTGAAACTTCAAATCAAATTCAATCATAAAAACTAAACTTAAAGTACAAAGTTCCGTTCATTAGCAATGATCAGAATAACTTTTTAGAAATTGATTTACTTAATTTATGAGTCCAGATATATTAAAAAAAAGCAATTGTAATATTATGCTCTACGGCTGTATCAAGCATTGTTTTTTTTTTTAAATAAAAATAAATGCTAAGAACGCTGAATTATAAATCTCATTGTCCGTTCCTATTATTTTAATATATATATATATATATATATATATATATATATATATATATATATATATATATATATATAAAAAAAGAACCGTAAACATTTTTTAAAGAAATCTTGTGACCAACTCTTCAAAAGTATACAATGGTGTAATTGGGACGAGACACAAGACGATATTCACGAAATCGAAATAGTAAATGAAGAGGAGAGAATTTCGGAACATGACTAAAAGCAAAATTTATTTCTAAAATAATTAACGAATAAAAAGATAAATGTACCGACTGAGTATAAAAAGGAAGAAATATTAGTCACGCTCTCCAAATAACCTTAATGATCTAAACAGCTCTTTTTGTTTACATAGGCTCGGTTTGTGTATTTTCATATAAACCGCTTCTATAATCTTCAAATGATGAGCGGACCGAGCTCTATGTAAGATAGTGTAACGATCATCTTTATATTGCTGTACACAACCAGGGTTGTCCAAAAGATGCTGACCAATTGCTGAATCATGCACTGCGGAAGTTACCTGCTCGTGCACTTGCAGGAGCGTGTTGGCGGAAACGGGTCTCCAGTCTCTGATTGGTCCGTTCTATGTACTCAGCACCACACTGACATTTGAATATATATACCACGGAACTGTTTTGTAAATAGGACAGACTATCCTTGACGAAAGAACGGAACACTGAACAGATCTCAAAACTAACCCGTAACTTTACAGTCGAAAAATGTAATGCACGCCGATACCTTCTCAGAGAATATTTGACTACTTTTACCTAACCACGGTAGAGGAGACACAAAGAGGGTCCCAAAACTATTGGTTCCTTAAAACGCTTAACTTTGCGTTCAATAGTGCGTTTGATGACATCGATTTATCAATAAAAAATACAACGGATTTTCTCTAATTCCTGGTTAAGGGTATGGGGAACAAATCGTCAACGCACGATGGACTAGAATAGAATTCAAGTTGATTTTACGGGACTTAGGAACAAAGGAATTCCAATTTGTATACAAGCCGGTGAACGTAGGTTTGCAATAAATGCTGGTAATGAACCATTTTAACGTCCAATCAAAACGTCCAAGAACGGCAAAGTGTCATTACTCTCCATCTCAATAGTAATTGCAACGATGAGTGAAGGGAATTGAGATGGGTGTGAAAAACCGTGGCGTCATTGATAGAATCGAAGATTGAGAATATATCATCAACGTAACGCAAATAGACATGGGGTTTACAGTTTTTTTTTGTTTTAAAAGAAGGCTCTCATAATAACCCAGAAAAAAGTTGGCTAGAACCGGACCCAGGGGAGTGCCCATGGAAACCCCCATCTATTCGGGCGTACATATTATACATCATCAAAACTAAATTCAACCCCTTCTGTTGCAAAGAAAACGAATCGGAAACAGGTTGGAGTATTTCTGCCAACCATTTAGCCATTTCATGTTGCACGGATCCTATCATAGATAGAATAGGCCGAAGAGGCACATTATTTTTGTGAACTTTAGGTAAACAGTGCAATCTTGGATCTGATACAGTTATACACTTCTTTGAAAATTAAGTTACTTTTAAAAACCGATATTTTATTGGTTTTGTCACAAGTACTTGCATGACCTATCTTGTTAAATTTTGAGGAATCGTGTAAAATGTTTTCCATTTTACTGATATAATCCTGACCATTCAAAATAGCCCCTTTAGATCACTTGTTTAACAGAACATAATTAAACACAGGTTCGCTTTTGAAATCTAATATATATATATATATATATATATATATATATATATATATATATATATATTATATTTAGTTGGATTGATGTGAGTTTATGACTCTGGGTTTCACGCTGCTTGCGATCGTCAAACTAATGAATTTTTTAAATCTTCGATTTATATATGGTTGCGTATATCGGTGTTTTTATGGTATTGGGAGGAAAATTGTCATCAGGACGCCATATCTTAGCTCTATCACTGATACTGAGTGCTTTCCAATAAGTACTGCGCATATATATATATAAATAATATATATAAAAAATGCACATATATATACATTTTATACTTATATACATACACATTATATATATATATATATATATATATATATATTTTTTTATATATATATATATATATATATATCGCCCACCACCACCCCGGCACAAAATTCAAATCACTGGCTCTGACTTGTCACAGATGAAATCTTATATATTTACTTTGCAGAAAATGAAACGAAATTCCGTCTTCGGTTCAATAACCATAAAAATCCCATAAACAACAACAATTTCCCTGCCGCTGCGCGCTTCAACCAACCTTTCCATAGCATTGATGGCAACAGACATTAGCTTTTAGCGTCTTCATTTAACAGACGACAAGAAAGATGCAGATTACTTCAAACGTTTAAAAAAAAGTTAATCAAATTTACCCCAAGCAAGGCAGTAAGGCCAGTAAGACATAAGGGGTTACTGGGTGCGAAAGAATTAGAAAACAGAAACATTACTAAGGAGCAAGGACAATAGACGTGAGATCTGGAATAATGATTGAAATTGCATTTAAATTTTTGATGATCACATTTGGCTGGAAAGTATGGAGCCGGAAGAGTGTTCCACAGGCAAGAGGTGCGATAAAAAACTTTTAACATAGAACTTATGGTTACATCTAGCCAATTCAACTGTAAATTGATGAGACCTTATTGTTAATCTATTACTGCATTTAATTTCACCAAGCCTAGATACCATAGCGAAGACCTTATAAAAGTAAGAAAAAAATGTCTGTTTCAATGTTTGATGTAATAAAAATGTATTAATATCAAGCTATCTACCTCTCTCTCTCTCTCTCTATCTATCTATCTATCTATCTATCTATCTATCTATCTATATATATATATATATATGTGTGTGTGTGTATTAATATCACTTTTATTACTTCAAACGTTATTTTTTATGTATACCCGTGTTTGAAATAGATGCTGTATGCGTGTGTGATTGTGTGTTTGAATACATGTGCATATTGTATATAAACTGAAATATTAATCGGATATAAAACAATAAGCTAATCAGAATCATCATAATCCGAAGGCAAAATAGTGATGAGCTTCTCCAGAAAGAATGTGCAATGGAAATTAAACCAAGTGGAAACCGAAGTCTTTCTCGTCGGTCTCTTTTTCAATTCAAAATATACCATCCCCGACATCTTGTAAAAAAGATGGCTTCGCAGGCAGAATCTCCATGGCTACTTGCAAATAGGAAATTGCAAAGCATGGAATCAAGAAAACAACAGTGGACAGAGTTAAAAAAAAGATAGAAAAAAAAAAAGAAGAAAAAACTAAACAACAACTGTTGACTGTTTGACAATGGTGGCCATTATTCTATTTACATCGCTGGGTTGGTCAACTGGGATGACGTCATTGGCTCTAACTGCTCATTTTTTTTGCCTCGTTATGGAGTACAATATTTTTAAAAGTCAGTCAATTGAGATAGATTTGGCAACGATAAAATCATTTCTGGTAGCAGCAGCAGCAGAAATAATAATAATAATAATAATAATAATAATAATAATAAACACCAAGAATAGCTCTCATGAATTTTGATCTTAATTAACTAACCTGTACATGTTTTGTGTTGATGAATTAAGATGCGCAACTATCGTTCAGTATTGGTTGTCAGCTGCTAGACCTTAGTCTTTGAGCATACCCCCTAGGGGTTGACGTACTGTACATCTCTGATCATTGTCGGGTGTCGAAAAAGTTGCCTTTTTTTAAAGTTTGAAGAATGGGGCAGTTAAGGCGGCTTGAGGGCCACATTTAAATACTTGGGAACACTCGCAATCGGGGACAGTCGAAGCCGACTGAGTTACCCGATTTGAAGGCATTTCTAACTGGACCCCCCCCACACTTTGAGGTTATACACTGCTTTCATCAAATCCTGTCACCGTATCACGCAAATTAACTGTGATGCATGTACTTGCTGTACTAGTGGGTGTCATGATGGGTATAATGGGCTTCATATATTTGTATCCCAGCGTTACTTTGCTGGCGCCCTGATCTTTTCGCTTATTATTAATAATAATGGGCCCTATCATTAATGGAGAGTCAGTCAGTTATGTGCCATAACACGCGTAGGCGATCATGTATCGAAAGATACATGACTGACGAGGCAGATTTTTTCCACTTTTTTCGGCGGTAGACCAGTTGCTATCCAAGGCTATATAAGCCGATCTGCCCTGCTATTTACCCATAGCTGGGGAGAGAAGAGGATTCATACCTTTCCCAAGGGTATTAGTACGTAAGTGAATTAATGGATTTGACTGGAATTCGAACACGACTCTCCGATTCCTCAATCCGATCCGCTATCCATTACTCCACCGTTACTATGCCAAATTGCTGAGGCAGTTATGAAAGGGCTCTCAAGACCAAACGCTGAGGAAAAAGTGACAAAAGAGGTCTTGTTTCAGCAGGACAATGCTCCAGAAAACAAGTCCTTGGTTCCAATGGCTGCTGTGCATGACTGTGGTTTTGAACTGGATGATCACCCTCCCTATTCTCCTGATTTAACTATCATATGTAATCCAACATGGAAAAAAAACACTTGGCTGGTCATTTCATCTGCAGGGAAAGTGATGGCCTCCATTATTTTGGCTGCAAAATCATTGTGTTTATTGACTTCAAAAGAGCCACACCATCAATTGAGAGTACTATACCAACTTGCTGAGGCAGTTAAAAAAACAGGAAAACACCACCACAGGTTTTTTGTTTTTATTAATAAGGCTTTCATTATTTTTAATCAACACTCAATAATATCAACTATGAACATGGACATAATATCTTGATCGTGTTTTGAAAATGAAAACATTATATAAATACATACATACAACTAACTATTTCTTGTTAACAGTTAATATATGTCAACATTGAAAATGGCAAAATGTATAGCCGAAAACGCCCGGATAAAAAGAACAGTCGGATAGTTTTTATATAAATTATGATCTGAAAAGAAAAATAATTATTAGAGCATATGAGAAATTGTATAAAAAAACTAAATCAAAGCACCTTGTCTGTCGTATTCAATGAAATGTGCATATATATATATATATATATATATATATATATATATATATATATGTGTGTGTGTGTGTGTGTGTGTGTGTGTGAATAAAGCCTTATAAATATTAAATTAAATACCTTTAAACCCACCAACCACAGCTGCTGTTTACAGGAAGATGGCTGCTAGGAGTTAATACATAATGATTCCAAAACTTTCAAGTGATAATCGGAATTAGCATTACTCAGAACTTGGAACATAACTATAAGAGCGAATACACTACTGGCTTTTAATCGGATATTTACTAATCTTTGAGCCCCCCAAAATATATATATATATATATATATATATATATATATATATATATATATATATATATATATATATATATATATATATATATATATATATTTTCTTAAAAACGACTGACGCGGGACTCCAGATAAGATTTTTATTGAATTTTTCTCGTGTTCTTATAATTTTTACTTTTCTGGTCATGAATTATGTCGAAATTGTCCGAATATTCTCTATCTCCTAGCGGTTATTCTTACTTTTAACTTAATGAATCCATATATTTAGTTAAAAATCAAAATAAAATCGTTCTTTTTTTGGTCGAGAAAAGATAAATATGATAAGAACGTAAGAAAAATTAATTAAAAAACTTAAGATACCTTTTCAATCATTTCTAAAGAAACTTGTATAAAAGATGTATTTCTGTCAAACACACACACACGTACACACACACGCATATATATTATTAATATGATACTAATCTCTATTTTTTATAGATTACATCCACTTGATGATCGTTATTACATGAAACTATGTGTAACGGAATTTAATATTGTATTAATAATATTATTATAATATATTATATTTAGTCTCTGTTGGCTTTGACATTGAGAGCTCGGTTTATTTTATATTTTAATGTTTTTGATTACTTTAAGGTTAACTTTTACTCTTACTATATATATATATATATATATAAGCAAATATATGGATATAAATCCGACAGTATGAAAGAAAAATACAGAAAAAACAAAATTCTGAATATGCATTATTAATGTTAAAATAAAGTCGACGTCGGACGTCTCGGTCTATTTAAGACCATCTTCATGGACATTTTCATTTAAACATAATTAACATTATAACTTATAACAATTTAACACAAAAGACGATGGACATTGTAACGGGAAGGACTTTCAAGCTTGTTGAAGATATAAGAACCAATTGTTCACTACGTATTCCAACATCAACGGAAGAGATTTCTTTAACTGTTTATAAAAATTTTTCAATCGACTTTTTGATATTTTAATTTTTGGAAATCATCTTCGAATACGTCTTAACAACATCGCCCACGTGACGACTACGTGATCATATTTAAACAGAACGCTGATCTGTATAAAATTTCAGTTACCTGTTTGAATTAGTTGGGCTCTTATGTCCATCGTCTTTTGTGTTAAATTGTTATAAGTTATAATGTTAATTATGTTTAAATGAAAATGTCCATGAAGATGGTCTTAAATAGACCGAGACGTCCGACGTCGACTTTATTTTAACATTAATAATGCATATTCAGAATTTTGTTTTTTCTGTATTTTTCTTTCATATATATATATATAATCAAGCTGTTATAATTCGATGCTATTAAAAACAAAAAGGTTGGAAAGAAACTGCCATTAATATTAGATAGAGCTATAACAGGGAATTTGAAAAATCACATTTCCTGAAAATCTGTTTTAAGCGATTGATTTAATAAATTTACCACCGGCACTAATATTAAGTGCTCGGTCTAATGTTTCCCGTATGGAAATGGCAAATTTTATCATTATGAGTTATCTGACCCCTAATATCAACAAATACAAATAAATACCAACATTATTGTAATTACAATTACAATTTGCTGTTGAGCACGTCTTTCGCGTTCCACGCATTTAGTTTTTATTTATATCGCAAAACCAACGAAAAATCGCTCTGAAAATGTATTTTTTTACTCTTGTTTTGCTCGATATTTCATTGGTTTACTCTGTTAATGACACTTTTCACTGCCCGGGTTTAAATAACCCAGCCGGACTGGTTGAAAGTAATGGCAAAAATCATTATATTAGAACAAAATTAGAGTAAATAAAAAGCACATTCATTACGAATGAAAAGTTAGTTCGTCATCGCTTGCTTGGCACTAAATGCGAGTGAAGGGCAATAAATCCAATTAGAGAATAAATGAACCGAAAATGATTCTGGGATTTGGTTTGCTCGTTGCGAGCGAAGGAAATGATCGGTGGTGATCCTTTATTGACTACCGGTAATCAATGGACGGAAGACGTTAATCGAAATGGAACACGTCAGTGGGATGGGTTAAAGTCACTCTGGCGATAGTTATATCCTTTATCGGTTGTGATGTCTCAGGGAAATGATCCAATTGGAGACGTTCAAGTATACGGTTTGATAACATCAATGACTGGGCAAGCCCGTATATCTATCTATCTATCTATCTATCTATCTATCTATCTATCTATCTATCTATCTAATAATAATACAAATCCAAAATATCGATCAAAATAAATAAAAATAAACAGAATTTAACGTATTGTAAGGTCAGTGGAATACTTGTGAAGAAAATGTTCAATCGATAACTAGGATAAGAATATTTAAACATGTACAAGCAACTTATCACTTGACCGACTCCAGAGTTTCACGTAATACCAATCATCAAAGTTAGAGGGTTCGATAAATATAATGGATACTTTCCAGATATCATATAAGATAAACGTTAATAGTAGTCTCCAAATTTTAAATTCGAAATTTGCACTATGTTAGAGGCCGTTAATTACGTGATTGATATGTTTTTTACGGTTTAACAACCCCTTTTGGATTATTTAAAGCCGAAACATTTTTGATTGTAAGAATATGTTTTTGCGAGTGAATATCACATTAACAGTTATTTGAGGCTAAAATGAACAATGTTATATATATATATATATATATATATATATATATATATATATATATATATATATATATATATATATCAACAATTATAACAAAAATGTTATAAACCGCTACATAAATGCAATCATATTTCAGCACTGCATATACTTATTGTGGGAGTCAATTGTTTTAAACATTTTTTGTACATGAATAACTTATTTTGATAAATATGTACAAAAAACATGTTTAAAATAATTGACTCCCACAATAAGTATATTCAAAACAAATTCACTGGTGCTAACAAGAAACATAGCATGGATCCCCCCACCCCCGTAATTGTAGAAATAGCAATCTTTGTCCATTCGAGGGAAAATGCGGGGAATCTAATGTTATTTATTAAGCTACCATTTACCCCAAAGAAAATAGTTTAAACCACCATATTTATATTGGCATTTCCGCGGGTGAATGGAAAGATTGTATAAACATAGACACGCTTTTTCCAACGCAAGATTAAAGCACCAAACTTCTCTCTCTAAAAAAATTGGGAATTGAGAGAGAAATCCCTGAAACCTCAGAAGGACTGGAAATTCATATGTTTTACTCAAACCTAGTAACTAGAAAATTAGAATCATTAAGTATATTACTAAATCAAAGGAATGAATTGTTTCCAAATGTCGTCATAGAAGTAGATTCAAACTAATATAGAATGTTTTCAATCTCACATCATTCGTTATCACTTAACACCTATACTTTATTTCTACTCTTTATCTCTGCTTTCAATGATTTTTTCATTTCATTTATGTATCTCTCTGTTGTGATTATTGTTATCCCTATTATTATTATTATTATTATTATTATTATTATTATTATTACTCCTGTTTCAAAGTATGTACACTATATGTATTGATTTATTTCTTGAAAATAAATTTTTAGTATATATATATATATATATATATATATATATATATATATATACTTGTTTTTAATATTAATATTTTTTATTTGTTTTACATATTAATTTTTTTTTACAAATTTTATTATATATTTAGTTTCTTATATATTTTTTATATTTAATTTCTACTATAGTTTTTATATTTTTTATTTTTTGTTAAAAAACATTAAAAAATTATTTTTTCATTAAAAAACATTAAAAAGATTAAATTAAAAACATGAAAGATTAAAAATTAAAAAACAAATTATTTTTTCATTAAAAAACATTAAAAACTTGTTTTTTATGGATTTTATTCTCTATTTTTCTATTTCAAATACTCATACTTTATCTTAAATCACAGTTTTAATAGTTAATTGTTTTTTTTATAATTTGCTGTCTCTTATTTTTTTTTCTTAATTATCTTTATGTAAATAGTTAACTTTGAATGATAATTTAAAATGATTTTTTCTTTTTCATCTTAATCTTTAATTAATCTTCATTTAAATTTTTCTTATTTTACTTATGTTTGAATTTCTTTATTTATTTTTATTATGATATAAATTTTTCCGATAAATATTTCCTAGTATTAATTTTACCTATTAATTTATTTTTTATATTTTTACATTAATATTTCTTTTCATATTTACTAGATAATTGTCCTTAGATTTTAGCTAAAATATTTTTAATAATCTTCTTAGATTAATGGCTTTATTTTTTTTCTTACCTTTCTTTATAATTTAAATTTTTTTTGGAATAAAACCACTGTTTGAATTTCCATATGTAATTTTTTGTTATTGAAACAAGGTATTAATGTTAAATATAGATCAAAGTTATTTTAACTGGTGTCAGATTTCAAACTGTGCTGTGTGTGTGTTTGTGTGTGTGTGTGTGTGTGTGTGTGTGTATGTGCACAGGAATGTGCAATTTCTTTCATTCGCCAACCAACTACATGTTATCCCTCCCACGTTTATAAATATAAATATATAGATCAAAGATCTGTCAAAGAATACGTTTTTTTTTTCACTGCTGTTTAGTTCATTTACTTTTATTATTTGGGAAAAGGCATACCCCACAAAACTAATGAAACTGGTGGAACACAAGAAAAGTAACAAAAGCCAACACACACACACAACCCCCCCAAAAAAAACAAACAAACAAAAAACAAACAAACAAAAAACAAAAAAACAAAACTGTAACATTCCAATTCTAAAACTCACTAGAACGCTAGCTTTCACTTGAAGATGGATACAAAAGAGTGAAACATTTTCCCTTGAATATGAGTTCAAAAGATGGAAACCTTTTCCTTTGAAGATAGTTGCAAACCTTTTTATTCGGCTCAAAATGAGATTACATCTTGTTCATGTTTGAGCCACGTTTGTTTGCTTCTAGCGATGGAAAATTACTATGTATTTGATAACTGGAATTCAGCAAAGCTCATCATAGCAATCAGCGGGAAAAAGATGCATTCGTGAGAATTACTGTCCTACATTGCACAAAAAATGTTCCAGGCTGAAGTGAGAGAAAAATGAAATGAAATATTTTGATGCCTATTAGAAAAAAGTTAACCTAGGTACCTCTATGAGATCGCTAAAAAAACGCATAGTATGATGAAAAAGATGCCAAACTTGATGAAAACAACATTTTATCGTCTAAATGTTTGTTATTATTAAGAGGAAAGATCAACGCATTTTTGGGGTATTTTTTACATTATTTAATCGTTCCTAGCACGTCCGAAATTTTCGTTAAAAAATTATTTTTTGAGCCAGCAAAATTGTCGGATAGTCAATCATGTCAACCATTTTTTCCATTTTATAAAAAAAAAAAAAAATGAAAATCTCAGTTTCAAATTCTTTTAAAAATCAATTATAATTTTTTCAAAACTTATTTTAACAAAATTAGAAATTATAATGTTTATTTAAAATATTTTGAAACAAGAAAAGAAGTAGTTTAAAAATAAAACAAAGCAGGTCATAACATTTCGCGTCACTTGACAGGAGATGAGTGATGACTTCATCACGCATTGACAGCCTACGTGAGGAAAAGTTATCGTACCGGAGAAGAGAAGTGACATAATTATTTAGATTTAAGTGAACAAATTTACCTCGTTATTTTTAAGGAAAACTTTCAGCGCTCTAATTTTTTTTGTACTTAACTTTCACCATTACGTTCTCGATGCTTTATGAAAAATATATTATAAAAAATTAAAATAGAATTGAGAATGAGATTAAATTTCATAAGAAAGGTATCTAATTAATTTATAGGTACCTTTCTTATGGAATTTTATCAGAAGTGTACATAAAATATTATAATTTTATGTACATTTATTACATTTTACTGTGTTATTTGTATTTCCATTATTAATTTTGATATTTCATTTATGGAAAAATGTCATCACTGAGATTAATATAAAATAAGATCATATAAATTTCATACGATGATACTAATACTTGTAGGTCCCCTTCTCAGTTGAAATTGAAAAGTCAAATTAACTTCTTCTCCACACGTGTTTCGCAAAAATAAAGGCCCTAACAGCGGAGAACAATGCTTAACTTAAATAATGCGACTTAATTGTATTCTGGTTGGTCATTCGTACTTTTTAATTACCGCCGTTTATAAACACAACATTACATTTCTTAATTAGTGCAGGTCTTCTGATTGGTCGAAGCGATACAATTTACAATGCTGTAAAAATTGTCTATCTCATAATGCCATTTACGAAACTGAATGCGGTTTTCAACTAATTTTATAATATTTTAATAACTTAAATGTAAAAATCTTTAATAATTAAAGTAATAACAAATAATTGTATTAAAATTTATTTTTCATCGAAAAAGTTTTTTGCTTTTAGAAAATATTGTCCATATTCATAAAAACAACTAAAATCAAATAAAAGCATTTGAAATTAAATGATATCTTTGTTTTATTGAGTTTTGTATGTTACAATTCAGAGCTGATTTTCAGGTCGGGGGGGGGATCCAATTAAAAAAAATGATTTTCTTTCCTCAAAGCCTTGTGCTTTTAACTAATATAACCACTAAACTGAACAATGTTGAATTTCTAGAGTTTTCATAAATTAGTTATATGGAGATGGGGTAATAAATATAAAAAATATTTTTGCCATGACTTTAAAAAGAGAAAACATATTTATAATAATTTCTACGGTTTGTGAGTAGTTTCTGACAGTTTCATTAATGTCCGACAATTATTTTTATTTTTGCAAGATTTTCCAAATTATTATCTGTCATCGCAAAAAAAAAAAAACGTGCAAAAATGTTATGTTATTTACTAGTTCCGATGATACAAAGAGAAACCAAGTTTTTTAATCAAAACTTAGAATGTTCTGAAAAGAAGGAAAATTTTTTAAAATTAATTGAAAAATACTTTCCTCTTAATAATAACATAAACATTTAGACGATAAAATTTTGTTTTCGTCAAGTTTGGCGTCCTTTTCATTATGCTATGCTCATTTTTAGCAATCTCATAGAGGTACCTCAGTTAATCTTTGATTCGCAGTTAAATTTATCATATTTATGGAGCACTCAGTAAATAGCGCACTGACAATTGGTTGCGAGATGAACACGCAACACAAGGTTCTTCAACAATATCTTCTATCATACAGATATTTGTTGGTCGGAAATAGATCAAGTTGAATTTCTATAGCACTCGCCATGGACTGAGATTACTATCAACAGCTTGCAAAACTGTTTCGCTCAGATGTATAAACACAGTGATTTTTATCTTTACTATCGCATAAAAGCTTAGACGCCTGACATGGAGCACTACCGAGCAAAATAATTTGCTAGATAAGTGGGTTCGATCCTTACAAAGTTCTTCAAACTTAGCATTTTTGCCTTACTGACATTGCTTGTTTGCATCCAGAGTAAGACGATAAACTACATCCGCGTCCTGGGTAAGACGATAAACTACATCCGCGTCCTGGGTAAGACGATAAACTACATCCGCGCCCAGAGTAAGACGATAAACTACATCCGCGTCCTGGGTAAGACGATAAACTACATCCGCGCCCAGAGTAAGACGATAAACTACATCCGCGTCCTGGGTAAGACGATAAACCACATCCGCGCCCAGAGTAAGACGATAAACTACATCCGCGTCCTGGGTAAGACGATAAACTACATCCGCGCCCAGAGTAAGACGATAAACTACATCCGCGTCCTGGGTAAGACGATAAACTACATCCGCGTCCTGGGTAAGACGATAAACTACATCCGCGTCCAGAGTAAGACGATAAACTACATCCGCGTCCTGGGTAAGACGATAAACTACATCCGCGTCCTGGGTAAGACGATAAACTACATCCGCGCCCAGAGTAAGACGATAAACTACATCCGCGCCCAGAGTAAGACGATAAACTACATCCGCGTCCTGGGTAAGACGATAAACTACATCCGCGTCCTGGGTAAGACGATAAACTACATCCGCGCCCAGAGTAAGACGATAAACTACATCCGCGTCCTGGGTAAGACGATAAACCACATCCGCGCCCAGAGTAAGACGATAAACTACATCCGCGTCCTGGGTAAGACGATAAACTACATCCGCGTCCTGGGTAAGACGATAAACTACATCCGCGTCCTGGGTATGACGATAAACTACATCCGCGTCCTGGGTAAGACGATAAACTACATCCGCGCCCAGAGTAAGACGATAAACTACATCCGCGTCCTGGGTAAGACGATAAACTACATCCGCGCCCAGAGTAAGACGATAAACTACATCCGCGTCCTGGGTAAGACGATAAACTACATCCGCGCCCAGAGTAAGACGATAAACTACATCCGCGTCCTGGGTAAGACGATAAACTACATCCGCGCCCAGAGTAAGACGATAAAATACATCCGCGCCCAGAGTAAGACGATAAACTACATCCGCGTCCTGGGTAAGACGATAAACTACATCCGCGTCCTGGGTAAGACGATAAACCACATCCGCGCCCAGAGTAAGACGATAAACTACATCCGCGTCCTGGGTAAGACGATAAACTACATCCGCGCCCAGAGTAAGACGATAAACTACATCCGCGTCCTGGGTAAGACGATAAACTACATCCGCGCCCAGAGTAAGACGATAAACTACATCCGCGTCCTGGGTAAGACGATAAACTACGCCCGCGTCCCGAGTAAGACTATAAACTACATCCGCGTCCAGAGTAAGACGATAAACTGCATCCGGGTCCTGTGTAAGACGATAAACCACATCCGCGTCCCAGGTAAGACGATAAACTACATCCGCGTCCTGGGTAAGACGATAAACTACACCCGCGTCCTGGGTAAGACGATAAACTACATCCGCGCCCAGAGTAAGACGATAAACTACATCCGCGTCCTGGGTAAGACGATAAACTACATCCGCGCCCAGAGTAAGACGATAAACTACATCCGCGTCCTGGGTAAGACGATAAACTACATCCGCGCCCAGAGTAAGACGATAAACTACATCCGCGTCCTGGGTAAGACGATAAACTACATCCGCGTCCTGGGTAAGACGATAAACTACATCCGCGCCCAGAGTAAGACGATAAACTACATCCGCGTCCTGGGTAAGACGATAAACTACATCCGCGCCCAGAGTAAGACGATAAACTACATCCGCGTCCAGAGTAAGACGATAAACTACATCCGCGTCCAGAGTAAGACGATAAACTACATCCGCGTCCTGGGTAAGACGATAAACTACATCCGCGTCCAGAGTAAGACGATAAACTACATCCGCGTCCTGGGTAAGACGATAAACTTCATCCGCGTCCTGGGTAAGACGATAAACTGCATCCGCGCCCAGGGTAAGACGATAAACTACATCCGCGTCCTGGGTAAGACGATAAACTACATCCGCGTCCTGGGTAAGACGATAAACTACATCCGCGCCCAGAGTAAGACGATAAACTACATCCGCGTCCTGGGTAAGACGTTAAACTACATCCGCGTCCTGGGTATGACGATAAACTACATCCGCGCCCAGGGTAAGACGATAAACTACATCCGCGTCCTGGGTAAGACGATAAACTACATCCGCGTCCAGAGTAAGACGATAAACTACATCCGCGTCCTGGGTAAGACGATAAAGTACATCCGCGTCCAGAGTAAGACGATAAACTGCATCCGCGTCCTGGGTAAGACGATAAACTACATCCGCGTCCTGGGTAAGACGATAAACCACATCCGCGTCCTGGGTATGACTATAAACTACGTCTAACAGCAAGGCCTCTGATCAGGAGGTTTTGAGGAGCATGGAACCACCTCTTAATTACTGGTGTTCTCAGGAGCACCTGTTAGGGTCCCAGCTATGTGACTCTAACAAGTGCTACACCCAAAATGGGGTTAAAACAGTGTAAAATGTGTAAAAATAGGTTTTAATATCCGAAATATTTAAAAAAATATTACCAGTAATACATTTTTGGGAAAAAATATTACCAGCTATACATATTTGAAGAAAAAAAATATATCCAAAAAATAGATCTTTGAAAAAAATATTATGAACAAAAAAAATTTTTGTTGGCATTAAATAACCCATTGAGGTTGATATGCCGGAAAAACAAAATAAACCAAACCAAACATTGCTTGTTTTTTTAAGACCAGAGAAAATTGAGAACTATCTTCTTTTAGGACGCTGACGATCATGGCTCTCTACCATTTCCTGTCCTTTGTAGCTCTTAATAAATTGTTGTTCTTTATATCTCTCCTAAAACTTTTTCTGTCATCCATTTACTCAAGTTCGTGTTCGTTAGGTAGGTTATGCAGTGGTTTCCTTTGTCCCTCTTGCCTTCAATCTGTCTTGCAAGTATCACATTTTTCAAGCCTTCTTTCCTCATTATGTTTCATAGAAATGTCAACTGTCTCTTCTTGATATTAAGTGTGTGCCTTTTTTTTTTTCATTTTCTCTAAAATTTCGTCGTTGTTCACATGTTCATTCCATGGTATCCTCAGCATCCTTCTGTAGAACCAAATTTCTGTTACTTCATCTTTAACTGCGAGGAGATTGTCTAGCATTCACTTCCATATAGAAGGACTGATTCTACATAACAGCCCAGTATTTTTTTCTTTGCTTCTAAATAAATTTTCCTGTTTCATAATACTTTGTCTAGCTTTTTTCACCCCAAGCAAGGCAAAAATGTCATTAAGACACAAGGGACTACTGGACATGAATGAGAATGAGAAGATTTTTAGAAGGAACCATAAAACTAATCCTAAACAGGAAACAAGGAATAAATCTCTCCTCCTCTTCAAAAGATCCGTGACGGGTGTAACTAGTACGATAGGGAAGGGCATCTTTTGCTCTCCCAATGCGGCTTCGGATTTCAATGTCACACTTTCCGTCCACTGTTAAAACACTTCCCAGATATCTAAATTGTTAAATTATGAAATAAAGAAACTATGGAATTGTCAAAAATTGTGCCCATCGTCATCGGAGCATTAAGAACAAAGATAGAAAATTTTTCTCGTTGGTTGAAAGCATTGAATATTTTCTCCGAAAACCTTGTCACAGCACGAACAATCAGAAAAGTACTGGATATCTAAAGATGTGAAATGCAGTTAGATATCAAATAAATGTGAAACCAGTCAATAACAGTTACTAAGCTGTGTCAGAAGATATAATAATGACGATTTTGATGGATATGAACTAAGCTTAGAATAGAACAAAGCAAATAAAACAATATTCAAAGTTTAGAAAGATACTATAATGTTTTTTGTTGGTTGATTTTGCGACATACCAACCATTATTGGGTTATCTAATGTCGAATTTTGTTTGGAATTACCAGTGAGGAGTAAATTCACTATTCAGTAGTATAATGTAGATACCTCTAACAATTCACTGAAAAAAAAATACTATACCATGAAGAAAAATACTATACCATGAAGAAAAAGGCCCCAAACATGATAAAAATAAGTTTTATCGTCAAAATACTTCTGTTATTATTAAGAGGAAAGACCAAAATACTTTTGATTACTCTATTAATTTTTTTGATCCTTTTTAGCAAGTTCGAAATTTTTGTTAAAAATCTTGTTTTTCTTGCATCACTGGCGGCAGCAAAAATTTGTATTAGGAAATTTAGCACCTTTTTTCCGGAAAAAAATAAATAAATTGATTTGGAAATTCTTGCAAAAATCAAATAATTGTTGGATTTTAATGAAACTTTCAGGACTTATTCACATATGAATGAAATCTTTTTTAGAAAATCTTGGTAGAAATCTGTTACCCGCCTTTTACTTAATGAAATTTCGAGAAATTAAATTTTCTACGACTTCATATTTATATGAGTTAAAATCAGGATTCATTGAAGAATTTAAATCATCCATTTTGTTTTTCAAATATAACTCATTTATCAAAACTCTGCTCTGAATTGTAAAATAAAAATGCAATCAAACTTAGACATTATTTAATTAGAAAAGCTTCTAAATGTTTTATGAATAAGGTATATTATGGACACTATTGTATTAAGAATTTTTTTTTCGATGAATAATGAATTTTTTCAAGAATTGTTTTCTTTTAAATCATTTAAATTTCTGTAAGGGTTTTTAAATCTTTTAAATTTCTGTACGGGTTAGGTGATATTATTATTAATTAGAAACTACGTTTACTAATCATAAATTGAAAAGCTTAGTACAAATCATTACGTACCAATATTTTTAATAGCATTTTGATTTTATATATATATATATATATATATATATATATATATATATATATATGTAAACGAGACGATTTTCTTTTATATGAGCGCCCGTACATGACATTATCATAAAATAAGAGCGATGACTATAGAAAATTTACAGCAAAAATATTTAAGATTCATTATAACATTAGATTACGGAGAATATTTTCATAAATCTTTGAGATTACTGAGTACTTAAAAAGTATATATAAAAGGCGCTCACGTTAATTCAATTACCTTTTTTAACGCCTAAAGCCCCCACAGAACAACATTAGATAAATATCAATCTGTTAACAAACTGTTAAACCCGCTAACGCCTTAAATAAATAGCTACTGTTTGGTTAAAAATTAATGTTTCCGATATTTTAAACTTAAAGTAAATAATATTTGTTTAAAATAAGATTAATTATACTTTGAATCGACTAATATTCCTCAATTAAAGTTTCAGAAAAGTATATTTTATTTTTATAATAATTAAAAAAAAAAGAAAATTACATTACGATGAAAGACGACGAAAAAAAGGCAATAATCAGGTATTTTAGCAAAGAAAAAAAAAAGTACTCCTTCCAGTCAATTTAAATTAGTTTTTGAAATAGAGCAAAGTATTTTGCTTATTGGAAATATTAAATTTAATCTATTAACTTGAAATTAAAACAAAAATAAAAGCTTCCAGAAAGATTTTTCATTTTTTAAAATCCATTTTAAATTATCACGTTTTTTTTTCGTATTTTTGGGGGGTACCTCGTATAATGGATTATAGTTATAGACTAAATAATAACACGTGCGGACTTGAATGTTTTATATTTAAAACTACGTTTGTTTCCATTGCAATACTTCGTCAATTACTCTCGGCCAGAGTGTGGGTCAAGCGGGCCTGGTCGCCTTCTGTCTGATAAGTGGTCCTTACGTTCTCGTTTGCGATCTGAGTGACAGCCCAACCCCCCCTCTCTAGAGAGTTTGTTTATGTAATTGCGTGTATTAAAAATCTTTCTCTCTCTTTAGAAAACTAGATGCAGGTCTGAGGTCACGTGTTTCTCTAGTCGAAGGCTGGGAGTAACATCAAGTGAATCGTTGGGCGGCTGTTTTGATAGTCCTGTGTGAAATTGAGTGCAAAGCATATTCCAGCATAATGCTATACATATATTTTACGAAACTGTCTCCATGAGAACGCTTTTATCATTCTTAATTAGGCCTTTTGACTGATCAAGAAGTCTTCAGTCTTAACCATTCCATCCGTTATTTTGGTCGTGTAACAGTGTCTATCTACAACGGTGAATATTGTGAGAGAATAAAGAATAGCTCATTTCAGTTGATATATTTGTATGAAAATGTTAATTGATTTTTGGATAGTATTATAAGTACATGCAAAACTGTATTTTTAATAAGTTTAAAGTGTGAGTTTAAAAGAATAAAATTAAAAGAATAAGATTAAAAGACTAAAATTGAAAGAATGAGTTTAAAAGAAAAAGTTTAAAGAATAAAATTGAATGAATGAGTTTAAAAGAATAAAATTAAAAGAATGGGTTTAAAAGATTGAGTTTAAAAGAATAAAGCTAAAAGAATAAAATGAATGAGTTTAAAAGAATGAGTTTAAAAATAAAATTAAAAGAATGAATTTAATAGAATAAGTTTAAAAGAATAAGATTGAAAGAATGAGTTTAAAAGAATAAGTTTAAAAGAATAAAATTAAATGAATACGTTAAAAAGAATAAATTCCGAGAGAAAACTGAAAAAAGCAAAGAATTTTCAGGAAAGTATCCACTCGGTAATGGATTTAAAAAAACATTAAGAAGTGGCTACAATTTCTCACGAAGATCAGCCAAATGATACAATGTAATTATTACTTTAAAATGTCAAAAAATGACTTAAACTGTTGTTTGGTAATCATATTGCATCTTTAGAACTCGTCTAAACCAGTTTAAAATATCCAAGTGATTGGCTTTTAGTAATTTAACTACTTTTTAAAAATTATAGTCGCTGATGAGGTTTCTATACCCAATGTTAATTATTTGTATCCAGTGAAATTGCAAGCAATACACAAATTATAACACTGGAAAAATATGGATTACATATATAAATGCGTATAAGGCATTTCGATGTAGTGTAATGATTAGCAAGCTTGTTTCGCTTGATCAGTTACGGGAAATTGAGACTGATGTTAAATTTTTGAAGATTTTAGTTGTCAGGGCAGTAAAGAAACTGAAGGGAGTTCCACAGGTGGGAGATGCAAGAAAAAAACTGTTAGAGCAGAAGTGACGGTTGCATTTAGCTAGTTCAAAAGTAAAACGATGAGACCTAAATGCCAATCTAGTGAGCATGCTTAAATTCATGAAGTCGGAACACCAGGGAAAAAAGCTCGTCAGAACAGTTGCTTTGAAAATATTTCTAGAAAAGACAGAGGGATGCCACGTCACGTTGGTGAGAGAGTAACTAAAGTCGAAATGCCTGATTAGGATTGATTACATTACAAACTCTTCTTTGGATTTTCTCAAGAATCTCGAGATTTACAGTAGGTTTGTCTCTAAATTATAACAGTTGATTTACTATTTGAACAACCAGAGTCAGTGGTGCAGATGAACCCCTTTCTTATTTTTCCTAAACGCAGTCATTTCCGATATTTTTTCCCATATACATAAAAAGATAATCTGACATTCCTGAAATGTCTAGATGCTACCGTAAGTTTTATGCTCAAAGTTTCTTCTCCTACACTTCTTGCTTGTAGAACTCTCTTCCGCCTCCTACAATTAAGATCGGATCGAAATGGACCTTTTTCTTATTTTCCAAATACAGTCATGTTTGATACTGATATAAGGATCGTCTTCTTTTTAATTCTCTCACACTGAGTAATTCCACTCGAAGCAAATGACAAAAAGTAAATATTTTGAATTAGAAGAAGATTTCTGTCTATATTTCTGAGATGAGGAATTATGTACACTATTTACATTATTCGGACTATTGTCCTCAACTTTGTTGCCATATTTATCACAATGTTTAGAGAGGTGAATTAACAGGAGATAACTGATAACTGACATCCATTAGACATGGCACGTGGAACTAGAACAGTCTACCCCAGCGAGCGGAATAAAGGGTTCAGTTCGACATTCCAACCACCTGAAGAAGGTCGGAGCGTACAACGGCCGAAACGTGATAAATATGGCAACAAAGATGAGGACAATAGTCCAAATAATGTAAATAGTTATTAATTAGTGACTAGTATTTATTAATTTCAGTTACTTTTCATAGAAACTACGCAGACAATTACTCTACAGTCGTTACGAAAAAAAGGATTTATTTAATTTTTGTCCTGGAAAAATATTTCTTTTACACAATTAACTGAAGTATTTCCTAAGTTTGAGATTATCACAGTTTGATATAACTCTTATATACTCTTGTCCATACACTTAGGGTCTCAATTACAGGTTAAATATGTTGAAAATTCAAATAAAAATAATAAAAATGAAAAATTTTGTCATTTATGTATGTACATTTATTGATATCCTGTATTTTATTTTAAAAATAAAAAATCAAAAAAATCCCGCATAATGATTTTTATAGGGCTATGAGAATTTTAACACAAAATATTTTAAAAAGGTGATATTTGTTCCTCCATGAAAACTACATTTACAAGCAACGGAAAAGAAAAGAAAAGAATTACTCTGATTAATTTAATATTCTTAACTGTTATAATTCTAATTAATAACAGTTTTAAACGAACTCTAGGGGTCTTAAAAACGGTTGATAAATTTGATTTAACCCTTTAAATTTTTCGGCGTTTTGCGCCAGGACAAGAAAACATTTTTATACCTCCAAGAAGTTAAGTTTTCCGAAAATTAGCATGACAGACAGCTTTCTTTCCTTGTTAGGAAATCAATCAAAGGACAAACACAATTCGAACCGTATTGAGTGTGAAGCAAAGTATCTCTACTTCCGAAAACCTATTTGGTATTAAAACTACAGCAGCATTGCGCGCTAGGTGATGTTACTTCAGCCCTTATGTTCCGTGAAATTTCTACAGGTTCAAGAAGAAGAAGAAGAGGATGAAGCAGAAGAAGAAGAGGATGAAGCAGAAGAAGAAGAAGAGGATGAAGCAGAAGAAGAAGAAGAAGAAGTAGAAGAAGAAGTAGAAGAAGGAGGAGGTTTGGAAGAGGAGTAGGAGGTCATTTGTCGTAACTTAATTCATTATTCATTTACTTGGTATAGCATTTCCCATACTAGTAAAGTAGGTTTTAGTTTACACAGTTGGCATCACAGGGATACAGATAATGATTTTTGAATGACCTTTGCTTCCTCTTCTGTAATCGATTATTTAGCCGAAACCACGAGTAAAATCGATAAACGAAAAAAAACAAAAAACAAAACCAAAAAACAAAACCAAAAACAAAACAATAAAAAACAACAAAAATCAACAAAAGCATAGAGGCTGAGAAGCCAACATTTTTGGGTGGGCTGACCGAATATTAAACTTGAAGGAGATTGATAAGAGTGGAAGATTGGAATTATCAAAGCAGTTATACTAGTATAAAAATTGCCGATGTTTATCGATTTCCTGCTTTTATAATTATATATAAATATATGCATAATAATTTCATTCTCCTGCTTACTCTCTCTCTCTTTCTCTCTCTCTGTATCTGTCTGTCTCTGTCTCTGTCTCTCTCTCTCTCTCTATATATATATATATATATATAAATTTGTATAAATATAAATATAAAAGTGAACATGCTGTGTTCATGCCAGACGCAATTGTCAGGCGGTTTGACGATTGCGTCTATCATGAAACAGCCTGTCGCCTCTGAGTGATGACGTTAATGTTCACTTTTATATTTATATTTACATATGCTCTATCTCTGACATTGAGCACTTTATCCCATAAATATAGCACATCTTAAAAACTATATTTCTTCATGTCTATCTATCTATCTATCTATCTATCTATATATATATATATATATATATATATATATATATATATATATATATATATAGAGAGAGAGAGAGAGAGAGAGATTACTTAAATTTTATTTTTGTGGTTACTCGCTCTGTTTATTTATTAAACAATATATTTATTTATTTTCGCTTACCGGCCTGAATATTCGCTCCCCAACAGGATATTTTTCTCTAATAAGGTTTCTCGAATATTCAGGCCGATAGGCGAAAATAAATAAATATACCGTTTAATAAATAAACGGATCGTCTGCTCAATTACGACAGAGACGAGAGTGCCACTAGTATGCAAGGGACTACAGAGAGTGAAAGTAAGAGAAAAGACTGGTTATAGGAGGGATTGAGGAAAGGATAAAAAGTAGAATGGGGATCAAGTTCAAGCCAACAGAAGATGTCGATTGACATTACATTTAAATTTTCGAAGATTACAGTTATCAGGGAAGCAAGTAAGAAGGGAGTTCCACTGAATGGACGTGCGAGAGAAGAAGCTGTTGGAGTAGAAGATGCGGTTACATTTAACTGTTTCGACACTAAGAGGGTGGCATTGAGATGCCAACCTAGTAGCACGCTTAAATTCATGCAGTCCGAGCACTAGTCAAAATAGCTCGTCAGAGCAGATGCCATGAAATAATTATAGAAAAGAGAGTGGGAAGCCTCATTACGTCGGTGAGAACATTTTATGAGTCGATACCCCCAAGTCTGGACCATTGAATATCCGTCTTACATTGAGTATCCGTCTTTGGATTTTGTTGAGAAACTCGAGATGAATAGCGGGGGCACCAGATCATATATATATATATATATATATATATATATATATATATAAAATAAACCTACAAAAGAAACAAAAAACAACAAAAAGGAAGAAAAAATATTTACATTATTCGGACTGTTATCAACATTTTCATTGCCATATTCACAGCGTTGTACGCCTCGGCGTTTCGAACCGAACCCTTTATTTTGTACACCGGGGAAGATTGTTCTAGTTCCATGTGCCAAGCCTTCCTGAAGGACACATGGCCCTGTGAATACAAGCGTTGACTAGATCCAATGACTAGACCCAAAGAACTGTGAGTTCAATACCATGCAACAGTAGTGGTGAACCAAAATACTTGAAGAGTTCAGTTAAAAGGGTTTGGTTCGAAATTCCAATCACCAAAGTCGGAGAGTACAACGGCCGAAACGCTGTGAATATGGCAATGAAGATGAAGATAACAATGCGAATAATGTAAATAATGTAAATAATCATAATACCTCATCTCAGAGATATAGGTAGATAAAAAAGAAATACGTGGCCAAAATATTCCTTAGAGAAAATTCTTTTAAGGCAAGCAATCTTGGTAAGTAAAGAGCTTAATATTAAAAAAAATGTTTATATTGATAGTAAACAAAATAAAACGTTCAGAACTTATCTTCCCGACACAATATTTTTACAGATATTAGCCACTCATTAAGGTGTTAGATATTTAATTTGCGTTTGGATTACATGCGCTTCTCCTGTTTATGGAGGCACGTCTTGACCAATGTTGAACCCGTTCTGATGCCAATCCCGCAGCAGAATATCGATTAAAGAAACGCATTATGGACTAAGCGTGTGAGAAATGATCAGGTTGCAAACAAGGAGGTGGCTTATACTTAATATCAGGAAGAGGCAACTGAAGTTTCTGGGACACATAATAAGGAAGGAGGGCCTGGAGAATCTGATACTCACGTGTCGAAGGAAAGAGAGACAAAGGAAAGCAGTGCATGACATACTCGGCGGGCTTAAGAAAGTGGATGACAGAGCGTGGTTTGGAGGAAGAAGCAGAGGGAAGGAACTTGTTGAGAGCTGCAAGGGTTAGAGGGAGGTGGAGAGCCATGATCGCCTACGTCCTGAAAGGACACGGCACATAAAAAGAAAAGAAAAGAAAGAAAGAAATAAATAAAGAAAGAAAGAAAGAAAGAAAGGAAGAAAGAAGGTGAAGTAGTAGTGGGAGTGAATTTTACCAAAGTCTTCTCTACACTAATCCCTTTTTTATAGATTGTGACATGCTAGTAATGAGACATTTTTGCAAAGATATACGCAAAGCAGATTCATACTTTTCTGAAAGTAATTTGTGCAAAGCAAACATAACTCACCTCCGCCTAAATAATAAATAAAAAAAACTAGCATTGCTACCAATTCTCTATACGGTGCTGGCAGTCATATATGTATTCAATAAATCAAAGGAATCTAATGAACTTATCCCATTTGACCAATTCCAGAGTTTTTGTTAATCATTTCACTGCGGGCAAGGCAATAAAGCCACTAAGACGCAAGAAGTTACTTAGTGTGAGAGAATATGTAAAAAAGAAGACATTATTAAGGATAGAGATCAATAAAAAAACAGAAATAAAGAAAAGAGAAAATAACAATTGATATGATATTTATAGTCTGTCTATATTTCTGAGATGAGGTATTATGTACATTATTTACATTATTCGGACTATTGTCCTCATCTTTGTCGCCATATTTATCACAACGTTTCGGCCGTTGTACGCTCCGGCCTTCTTCAGGTGGTTGGAATTTTGAACTGAACCCTTTATTTCGCTCACTGGGGTAGACTGTTCCAGAAATTCATACCCAGATGTCCTCAAGGACACATAGCACAGTGGATAAAAGCGTTGGTTAGATCCAGTGACAGGACCCATAGAGTGTGAGTTCAATACCCGGTTAAGGCAGTGGAGAACTTTCAGAGGGAAATTAGCAGGAGATAACTGATAACTGATATCCATCAAACATGGCACATGGAACTAGAACAATCTACCCCAGTGAGCGAAATAATGGGTTCAGTTCGAAATTCCAACCACCTGAAGAAGGCCGGAGCGTACAACGGCCGAAACGTTGTGATAAATATGGCGATAAAGATGAGGACAATCGTCCGAATAATGTAAATAATGATATTTATATTTTGTAAGATCAAAGTTGGCTGGAAAGCAAGCATCTGGAAGAGAGTTCCACAGGTAGGAAGATTAGAGAAGAAACTGTTAGCGTAGAACTTACGGTTACAACTAGTAGCTATTTCAACTGTAAATTGACGAGATCTTACCACCAATGCTTAAATTCATAAAGTCTAGATACCAAAGAAGAAAACTTATCGGAAGAATTACCACAAAACTATTTATAGAAAAGCGACAAGGAAACTATGTTACGGCGATGGAAAAAGGACTGAATCCGAAATGTCAGGTCAGGACCCGTTGCATTACAGGCTCTTCTTTATATTTTATCATAAAGTTTTAAATATACAGCAGAAGCACCAGTATTGCATAATTCCGATCAGTAGGTTTAGATGGTCCGATAAATCCTTTGAATTACTATCAGATATAATAGACATCACAAGACAAACGCTAATTGTAAATTTCAAATTGTAATAAGTACCACATTAGAATCCGTTAAGAACGTGACAAAATTAAAATATTTAGAAGTAATGTATAATTATTAATAGAATAAAATAATTCATTTAACTTATATACAAATATATAAACAATGAATTTCATGGAGATCTTTACGTCTAATCGGCTGATTTCTTAGTGAATTAAAGTTGTTTATATATCGAAAGTATTTTTCTTTTTTCTTAGAAAATAATAACTATTTTTATGATTAAGATATTTTTACATTTTTTTTCTATAAATGACATAAGATTAATGGGTAAGATAAAATAATTTTTTCATCTATATTTAAATCATATAATATACATGGCGCGGCAGAAATACCTTTAATATTTAAAAAGTTTACAAACGTAAATGTTAAATAATAGTTTAGCAGACTATTATTTTTTAGAGAAGTGTATTTCTGCTCTGACTTCCTCAGTTTGACCTTTGAGGTCAGATGCAAGACAAAATAAAGGAAGTGATTTTGATTGGCTGAATTAGCATGAAAATGATAGCTAGAGAAAGTTTTTTTTTCAGGGAGCCGAATTCAAACCGTCATACAATGTAGGCACGGTGGAGTAATGGCGGCTCGAATTGAGGAATCGGAGAGCCAAGTTCGAGTTCCAGTCAAATCCATTATATTCACTTACCCTTGAGAAAGGTATGAATCCTCTTCTTTTCACCCAACTATGGATAAATAGCAGGAAAGACCGAGTTCTATAGCCTTGTGTGGCAACTGGTCTAGGAAAAGGACAACTCTGAATTCAAAACCTGATACTCCAGATTGGGGGTTGTGCAGTAGGCTAACAACCTACTCACTTAAAAAAAAACAACAAAAAAAAACTTGCTTGTTATAGAAAACGCAACGATATCTTCCTCAAACCATGTAAAAAGCATAATATATATATTTCTGCTCTGATTTCCTCAGTTTGACCTTTGAGGTAAATCCAAGACAAAATAAAGGAAGTGATTTTGATTAGCTGAATTAGCGTGGGAATGATAGACAGAGAAATGTTTTTCAGGGAGTCGAGTCCAAACCGTCATAAAATGTAGATGTATTTCCTTCGTGTCTGGAAAGCGGCTTCCCAGTGGAGTGGGAGAGCAACCCCACTGGATAGTTAGGGATGTATGCGTCGACGTGTTTAATAAATATTATGTGACGCTATATTTTAAATTGGATCGAATAAATACAATACTCTAGAATTTTTCTAAAAGCAAGGCAATAAAACCTCTAAGACGCAAGGTGTTACTGAGTGTTAGCGATTATGGGAAAACATTATTAAGGAGAGAGAACAAGAATTAAGAAGACAGAAGATAACGATTGCATTAAAAATTTGTGAAGATCAAAAGGACTGTTGAGCAAGAAGCCGGAAGAGAGTTACACAGGCGAACAGTGCGATAGAGGAACCTGTTAGCAAAGAACTTACGCTTACATCTAGCCATTTCAACTGTATCAAGCAAGAAATATGATAGAAAAAACTGTTATAAAAGTACTTACGTTTACATCTTACATTTCGACTGTAATGGTTTGGACGCGAAGAAATATTTGAATACCATTTCTGCATCTTATTTGCAACGAAAAGTCTTTTGACTTGAAAAAGTCTCGTATACTAAATCTCGTATAGCAAATCGATGTTCTTTTGCAATGTTATCCTGGCACCATGTCTCCAAGTATTGTCATAAATAAAATTGGACCTCGTCGATTAACCAGTGACAATTGCATTTGTTTAACTGAATGTGCATTTTTTCATTTGCTGGCAGTAAACTTCGACAGTGATGTTCTGGGTGGATTTCCGGAAGCTATTATGGATAATGCCAATACCGAACCACCAGACAATTTTCTGTTGGTGCAATTCCGGTTTTGGAAAGTGCTTGGGTCGTTCGCCATGATCAAGCTATTGGGCCGATCGTTTACGATGTATTAAGACGTATTTCTTATCACAAATCACTATTCGATCAAGAAATAGATAATTTAAATTTCGCAAATGCAGCATTGAACACTAAAAAACATCGAACTCTTCGACTTTCATTGAGATTATTTATCGAGTTTTTCATCTTGTCACTTTTCTTGAAATGGTGTGATATTGTTGAAATGCCGACCCCCGTAGTCTGAGACGTTTCTCTGGCACTATGACATGTTTTTTGTTCGACGTGTTTTCAGATGTTGCTTATCAAGTGGAGATAGATTTCCAGTACCATCGTGAACTTCAAGAGTTGTATCCCCACTGCAGATCTCCAGAAACCAGGTCTATACTGTCTGATCACAAGTGGATCTTTCACACTATGCACTGTTAATGTTGGCAGCAGTTTGAGAAGGATTATGAGAAATCTTGAACTCCTGCAAAAAAGGTAAACGTATCTCTTCTTTTTTCATGTTCAAGATGAGGCGAATATAAAGTTTAAAGTTAATTTATGGAAGAGAGTGAGTATAAAATAAACAAAGAGGACATTTTAATCTTTAGGAATGAATAATATATTTTTGTGTAATTGCCATGACTTAAATAACATGATTCAATAGAGAAACAAATAAATTTTCATCAATAACACTGATTTATTTACTGGTGACTTTGATCCGTCGAAATGAAACACTCTTTATATATAAAAGATTAAAGAATAATATGATAGAGATTATGAGTAAAAATATTTAAAAAAATCAAATCAATTAATCAACAGATGATCCCAAGCATACACACACACACACACACAAACACACACACACACACACACACACATATATATATATATATATATATATATATATATATATATATATATATATATATATATATATATATATCAACCTAAAGCTTAAAATATGCTTAAAATATAAAAATAAACAGAGGACTAAACAGCAAAGTTGACAGAGCCTAAATATAATATATAATAATAATATTCTTGATGCAATGATATCAAAATCCACTACTTTGAGTTTTATGCAATCACAATCATCAGGTATATATATATATATATATATATATATATATATATATATATATATATATATATACCACTATATTGACTGAACTTCCCAGATGAAGTACTTTTCTTAATATTTTTTCTGAAAAGGTGAGAAGTGTCTAAAATAATACCACTAGTGAAATGGAGTCGACCTAATTGTACGGAAAACGCTGGTGGCTGTGCTTGCAGGAAATCACAAGTCATCGTGCCCGTGTGTTTAAGCGTACTCGCCTTGTTTAACTACTGATCCAACTTGAATATGTGGCCACAGAAACAAAGGCCCACTAAACATATTTGCACTATAAATCACACGTTGCTTCTGTGGATCTTGAAAAACGCTAAATGTGCCTGAGCAAGCATCTCAAACAAGGATGAACTGACCATCCTAGCAGACGAACCTAATTGGAAAGAAATTGCCATATATGAACTGCAGACAGACGAAATCTATTGTAATGTTATTGACTTTTTATTGGCTATTGGTTTTTTTCGTACGATGTAAACCAAGAAATTCAAGTCTTGTATATAAAATGATCTGATCGCAAAAATTGGATTAAATCTATTTACTTCATGAAGCTAATGGACCGATTTCTCAATCTTCGTTATGTTAGACTATTTCAAGTTGTCTAGCTTAAATATATACAATTACTTTCAAATCCAAACGCACACGCTCCCATGTAAGTATGTATGTATGTATGTATGTATGCGTGTGTCCATTCCATACCTGAAGGGAAGACTCGGATATATTACTGGATTTGTATTTGTATTGTGCGTTATTGGTGCTGAAGGCAGATAAACAAATAGAAAAAACATCAAATATCTTGACATTTTCGGACTTGTATTGATCTTGTTTGTGCATTCGGTTTTTGGTTTTAAATTGAAAAAAAAAATTCTCGGTCAAAAAATCAACCTAAAAACATGAGCGGGCTGATTTTCTTCCGATGACGCATTTGTCAGTGGATTGACATGGCAAAGAAAGAAATAAAATATGTTAAGAAAAAACATTGAAACGGTCGAATCAAATTAAAATTAAGATATAATTACATAAAATATTCGTATTACTAGCACTCATATTCATTTATATCGGTTTTCTTGTTCAGGCATTATATTTATATATATATATATATATATATATATATATACATGCATATATATATATATATATATATACACATATATATATATACATATATACACACACATATATATATGTATAATTTTATATATATATATACATACACACATATATATACATATATATATATATATATACATATATATATTTATACATACACACACCTATATATTATACACACACACATATATATATTTATATATATACATACACACACACATATATATATATATATACATACATATATATATATACATATATATATACATACATATATATAATCATACATAGATACATATATATACATACACACACACGCACACACACATATATATGTGTGTGTGTGTGTGTGTGTGTGTGTGTAAATATATAGAAAAATAGGAAAGAACCGTTTCAGACACATAGAAAACCCAAGGATAAAGATGTTTGCATACATACGTACATATTACAACCATTCGTCATCAAGCAGACCCCACAATCAATTAACCGCATATATATATATATATATATATATATATATATATATATATATATTTCATTCATTTGTTGCATAATCCATTACATGAACACTTGCACAACTCTTATTCAAGTTGTTTTTGTCCAAAACCTGATAGAGATTTTGCGTAAGTTATCTCTATCGGGTTTGAATTCAGTGTTGCATTTCTCTTAGACTGGATCCCAGTCTGTCATGCTATTTAACCCATATCTGGGGGAGCTGGATTCATTCCGTTTTCATGGTCAAATGTAAGTGAATGTAAAAAACTCGATTGTAATACGAACACAGTCAATGCTGATAACACAACGATTTAATTCTGTCTTAATTCTAAATCTGATCGGTTCGATAAGGTCAAATTAGCAGCGGATCTAAAAAATGTCCATCAATCTGCTGTTAACTAGAATAACAAATGATTTGTTAATTTCGACGCTTCCAAAACGAAACTGCTCTCTTTTAATCATCGGAGAGGATCTTTTTTTTGTCTTCCATCAACATTGGTTGATGTTAACCTCCAGGAGGGTGACTCATTGCGCCGTCACAGGCGAACTTTTTCCGCTGATATGAAATGGAAATTTTATATTGAATCAGTTGCTTGGTTTGCTACTAGGAAAGTTGATTCCCTGCAATTAGTGCTAGACAATCTTTCTCGCTAGAATCCATCAAGATTGATAAGTCAAGTTGTTCATGCATTGAATGTTGCTGTCACATCTAACCTGGTGCTTCTATATTTAAAGATTCTAGACGAAATTAAAAGAAGAATCGGCAATGTTATTGGTCCTGATCTGACAACTCGTCGTCAGTCACATGCCGTAACATAAATTATCTGTACCTTTTCTATAAATGGTAATTGTTCTGATGAGCTTCCCTTTTTGGTACGTAGATTTTATCATCAATTTAAGCGCAGTACGTGGTTGGGGGCGTGCTATCATCATTTTTCACTTGATATTGTCAAAGCAAAGCAATGATGTTTAGTTTATTAACCAGTTTTAATGCATTTCTACTTAGCTTCATTGATTGATTTTGTTGATCTCGTATTTATTTTCGTCCGAGTTTTTATTCATTATTTTCTATTCTAGCATATTATTATTATTATTATTATTATTATTATTATTATTATTATTATTATATTTTCTATTCTATTTTTATTTTATTTTTATTTATTTTCTATTTTTTAATATTATTATTTTATTTTTATTTATTATTTTCTGTTCTTGCATATTAATATTATTATTATTTTATTTATTTTTATTATTTTCTATTTTTGCATATTAGTATTATTATTATTAATTTCCACGCGGGCCACTGGTCAAAATTTACCCAGCCTCTGCAAAAGTGGCCTCGGGTACAGTATTGGTCTGTTTTTTTCAGGCGAGTCTCCTTCTGAAGACAGAGGATCGACTGAGTGAGTCTCAACCCGAAGACAGGGATCTTGTCAGTAGCGAGCCAAACCGCGAACTGCCTGACTCCAAATTGTCTGTTTTTCTCAGGCGAATCTCTATCCTAATATATAAACTCGACTGAATCACCCTTCACCCGGAGACAGAGGTTTTGTCACCTTCTGCTCGAAGAAAGGGGGTCTTATCTTGCCGCGAGCCTGGGACTGACTGACTCACTTTGAGTTTTTTTTTTTTTAAGGCGTTTTGTCTAGTTCTTCTTCTGTCTTATTTACTCCGCAACATTAGCAAAATGAACTGAGCTATATATATATATATATATATATATATATATATATATATATATATATATATATATATATATATGTGTGTGTGTTTGGGGGGGGTGGCTGGTTGGTGTGTGTGTGTGTGTATTACGTTGGAAAGAAAGTCCTGTCGCATTTTTAACAAGACTATTTCGTGGCTACTTCTCCAATGGGCAGTCAGTCATGTCCCTCCAGAGCGTTGTCAAGCATTCTAGGAGAAAAAAATGGCAGCTTCACCACGTAAAATCTTACTTACTACAGAAAACAATGCCTGTTGTAGTGAGATTTTAGTTTTATGCTCCACAGGGCAATCTACTGACACTGTAAGTACGATTGATTGACTACTATTCATCTGGCACCCCAACAGATATATTGTTGTCCATACAATTATATCTACTGACTCTCGTCGCTCATTTTTCGCTTCTTTTTAGATCAATTTATTCCAGTGAACAAAAGAAATCCCAACGTATATCACCTGAAAAAGACCGTAGCGTACTACAGTCGAAACTTCGTGAATATGACAACAAAAATGAGGACAACACTATAAACAATGTAAATAGTGTCATTTCTTTAGCTTTGTGAAGTATTTCTATTTCTTATTCATAAGTGAGCGCAAATTGTACAAAATTAAACCAAAATTAATGCACTTTTGATCTCTTTTGACCGCTAGTCCACGCCGAGGCATCCGGTGTAGTTAGTAAAGTTATCATTAAATTCAGATTAAGATTTATTTGGCAATATAATTACGAATTAGGCTTATAGATTAGCTTTTAAAGTTGATTGGCAGGGAATTCTGTATTCGAGAAGAATTGCTTTGATTAAAAAAAAAAAAATCAACGTATATACAAGTGATTCCAGTTTTAATATACATACAGTGACAAGATTATAGACGATATGACTGGCGATCAGACACAGTAGGAATAGGTTTGGATTCATGCCAGGGTCTTTGGTACAGAAGTGACATGAATTGCCTGTGTTAAATTCGAATGAGTTTTTACGTGTTGTTAATCATTGCAGCAAATAAATTCAGCACAATTATATACATGCTACCGTTTGCATAAACGTACCCAGAAATCCTTTGACGCATGCGCTCTGCTTGACATCTGACAAAGAAACCCTTTCTGATTATTCAGGCGTCACACGATTTCTTGACAGGTTAACAAAGGAAAAAATAAATAAGAAACACATTTTACAACGATTTTAGGTTTCTTTTTTGTCGTTTCGTGTTTTTTGTCGTCATCTGTCGTATTTGTTCAAAGTTACTTTCGCTTAAATGTCATATTAGTAAAGACGTGACAACAAGACGCTTTCTCAAATATCTTTCTGCCTTCTTGCTTCGCGTTGTATCCTTGACTATCGATACGCGTTCTATTCTCGAACAAAGCCTTCGTATTTATTAAAAGAATAAGAATATCAACAATAAACAAATAACACAACGCGTAAGAAATGTGTAAATCCTTAACTGGAGAAACCACCTCATTGTTTCGTAGTTTTGCAGATCATTAGTCACTATTAATGGTCCGCAAGGCTACACAACGTCGTGTCACATACTTGTGGGTTCCTGCTGAAACAGTGTTAAATTTAGCAAATAAAATCTCTCTCCTGAAAACAATAACTTTAAAAAAAATTTAGCGAGAAAATCACGCCTTTCAGATTGCCTTAAAATAGCAGGGGGCAAAAGCATTATATTCAGAAAGGTCAAGAACAACAACTCACAGCCAAAGTAGGAAATGTTAAAAAGTTTTAATTAAGAGGAACGCCGAAAGCTATTGACTTCATCGAGAAAATAATCTCAGACTTAATAGGTTTGTAAAATTAAAATAATGCAAATTATCGTAATTATTTAGAAAAGAAATTATCAAAATTAACTGCTCATATGTATCAGATTGGAAAGAAAGTGTTGGTATTTCACCCGTTTAAGTTTGTTCGAAAAGATAAGTAATTGCCGCTGTAGAAAAAAGGGTAATTAAGTGACGTGACACAGCATAAGAAAAAGAAGGAAACCAAACCATTGAGAGAATAAAAAAAGAAAGGAAGGAAAGGAGAAAGGAAGGAAAGGAGAAAGGAAGGTTTACAATAATGGTGTTGCCAAAAAAAAAAAAAAATGTTATTTTAAGGACTTATCTTGTTACATAAAAGAAGCGTTAAGTTCTTTCAGGTCTTGTGATTTCTTGTTGTTTTGGTGGTGGCGCGGCAATATCTCGGTTTCCGGAATTTCTGAGGATAGAGAAGTCATTTTTTCACATGGAGTAGGCATTACAACCCAGGGTTCCACAGATTTGTTGGTGAAGATTTTTTCTAGAGTAGTGTCTTTGTACAAGCTACACGTCGAAAGCCAATGTGGGAAAGAGGAAGAAATATTCAAACATGGCTAGTCACAGCGATCGTTGTTAATGTCATGGGGCCCGTTCAAAGGGCGGGGGTACTTCGAAAGACAAGTAATAATTTCAATAAAAGTCCTAATAAAAGTTTGAAATACAGAATTTTCTTTCTCTTAGATTCGTTTCCACTAAAGAGTCATCGAAGTAACATTACACACACAGAGATACTTAGTGTGAAATCTCAGTCCAAATTGGTTGTAGCAAGACTGAAGTCCGTAATGATGTTGCCAAGTACCCAGCTGATGGCTCTTATTCCGACTAAAAGAAAAAGTGGATGACCCGGAAAATCACCCCTAAAGATGATCGTAACATCTAGTCCATCGTTTCACAATCTGCGACAAGTTCATGTAAAAAATTGAGATGCTTTGCTTTTCAGGGGTACAGACGTGAGTAATGGCAGTTTTTTTAATATTACAAACAACTGCTCGTTTTTGAGCCAAAAAATCGTTAAGCGTGAAACTCTGTAAACTAATTATATGATGAAGTGTCAATCTATCTGTCCTGTGTGTTCATTATGAATTCAAAGGCCACTAGATAGATTTGGACCAAACTGGACATGTAGATAAATATAAAATAAATTAATCCCAAAGTAAAATAATATAAATAATATTTACATTATAAAAAAATCAACAACAACATTTTCTCACTTTTGTTTATAAGACATTAAATTACATCACTTAGCATCACTTAGCATCCTCCATAACTTAGCTAGACTTTGAAGTAAGCCTGATGTATATTCATTACTGTTCTTAAATCTAACGACATTTGTATTTCCATCAGAGGACAAAACGCATAGACTAAGATAAATTTTCCTTTCATATTCATACCAGGTGCAACAGCAAAATTGTCCAAATCGCGTTACGGCATAATTGTCCATCCCACAAAATGTTTAATATCTAAAAACCACTAAACTAATTGAGTTTCTTTTTACCAGGTTTTCAGATAAGACGTTTAGCCATCTTGATCCCATTTGTCGTAAGAATCACGAAAAATCCTTTGAGTTATTCAGCTAGAAATAAAACAGGTTAAAATCCTTTTGTGTCAGCCCCACTGTCTTCTCAACTGAGCAATAGAGAGAGGAAAAAAAGTCATTCAGGACATGAGTAATTCATACTCTGGCTTCCATCATTCAAGAAACATCAAGAGAACGGTTAATAAGGTTATATATATATATATATATATATATATATATATATATATATGGAGCTGAAGTGTCAGTCTGTCTGTCCTGATTGCTAGCTATGTATTAAAAAACGCTGGATAGATTTTGACCAAACTTGGTATGGAGATAAAATATGACCTAGGGGCTATCAAATATATATTTAACGCTTTGAAGGTCATGAAAAGTCGGAAATAAGGCCAAAGAAGCTATAAATAAAAAAATGCCGAAATATGAAAAATGCGAAGTTATCCTCCAAAAGCATTTATTCTCAAAGATGCTGAAAGCATACTTCCCAACGCCTTCATGCAGAGTTCCTGTTTTTTTTACAATATTTTAAAACTATTAAAAACTATTTTAAAAATATAAATAAAAATAATAAAAATGTAAATAAAATAAAAGAACGTAAATTTAGTTGAATTTTATTTTTTTATTTACTTCATAATAATACTTGTATTTTCTTAAGGTTTTATGACTTAAACGTTATTTTAGTGGATACCCAAATATTTGCGTAGATGTTCTGTTTATTTATTAAACAGTATATTTATTTATTTTCATCTACGAAATTATTATAGCCAAATTATTTAAGAAATATTTTTAGAAACATATGGGCTCTTCGGCAGGATTCGAACATGTGTTCCTCTAGGGGAAACTGTCATTAGATCTGAAGAGCTTTACACTTTCGCCTACAGAGAATCTGATGTCCAAGCAAAGACGTTTAAGTATTGAAATATGTCGGATTATTAAATGAATAATCCATTTCTAAAATTGTCTTTGTTTACGTTACAATACGAAACTGAGCAGAGATGTATATATCGAGAATCAGGAAAAAATGCACTATTCCTTTTTTATTCAAGTAAACATCAATTAATTATGCTTTGGAAAATAAGTCATATCTATCTATCTATCTATCTATCTATCTATCTATCTATCTATCAATCTTTTACTTAATAAAAGACAATATTCATTAATAATTTTAAAATGTTTACTCGAATAGAAAAGGATCATGGGACGTGTAGCAAATATCTTAAATATTTAAGAAAAGTTCAACTGACTTATCTGGCTAACAGACTCAGGAATTTCAGTGCAGGATGTTTGATAAACTTGTGTAACTATGGCGGATCAAGGAGTGTGCAAAGGGATTCGTGAGAAAACCATAAAGATTTTTTTTTTAAGCGTGGTCAATTTTCATTAGAAAACACACCAATCCTCTGGTAATATTTTCAATGAAGGACTTCTAGGTTGTTGGTTGATTTGTGTTTTACGGCTTATCAACCTCGTGATTTAGTTAGTTAAAGCCAGAAAATATTTTTAGGTTGTAAGAATTTTTTTATTGAGACAAATTCTACTAATTAACCCATGGGTGGGTTCATACCTTTCCCAAGGATATTTGCGCGTAAGTAAATATAAGGATCACGACTGGAATTTGAACTCGGCTCACCGATTAAAAATTCCAAGCCGTTATCCACTACATCACTCGCACATCTTACAGCACCTAGTATCCCCAAGCGGACGCCCATCTAGGCACTGACCAGGCTCGAAGTGATTGTACGAGACCCAGTGCTTCAAAGCGATATGGTCGTAATCCGAATTCTTCTAGGAAAGGGGCTAAAGGAATATGGATTGCCTGCACCACAAAGAGAAGACCGTGATCTTGAGCAAGAGATTATTGGAAAGACTGCATCCAACATTGAGGTTCTTGGAAGATTCTTTAGCGATTATAGACAGAAACGACTGGATGAGCAGAATATTGCATATGGCTGCATTGTTGACGTTTCTTGTGAAGGTAGAGAAAATCTCTACTACCTAAATGCACTGAGTGGCACTGTAAAGATTTTTTTCGTCTATCTACTTTTCTACAACGTGGGGCGAAACATGTGCCTCTTCAGTAATTGCAGCTTCCCTCAACCCATTCTGCATTCAAGACCCTTAAACCTGATCCAATATATTTCCAAGAGATCACCAATGGCAAGGCAAAGGTTCTTCAACAGACACGACTGATTATATGCAATAAATAAATATGATATCGTGGATATCATAGGAAAGGCTTTGGGAGTAATACCCAAGGACAAATTCGGAGCCGGGGTCTCTAAGACAGGCCTATGTTATGTTTAACCTCGTTCTGGCAATTCCTGCGACGATACCGGTGCCAAACTGTATTAGTCTCATTCTCTTAGACAACGTCGGTGGAGTGGAGAGGGGAGAGGTTCTGCAAGGATAAAAGCCGATCTCTTATTAAACCCTGCCTAGGCTTGCGCTTTGGTGAGTCGCAACAGTCTACTTATAGGTAGATTCCGATGGTCTTTCTGTCCGGGGAACTGGCCACTGATGAGGGAACAAGGTCGACCTCGCCTTTGCTTCAAGGAAGTCTGCAAAAGGGACATGGGAGCGATGGACGAACATCGAGAGGTGTGAAGACGTTACCAACGATCGCCTTTACTGGAGACGCGATCTACCTCGAGGGCTGGAGTGAAGTGAGAAGAAACGGAAGCTTGCTCGAAGGAAAGAAAACAACTCGACGACGTTGAGAGGGAGCGTCTTGCAATCGAGATTGTCATTCCCGTGTGGGTCTGTACATAAAAGATGCTGCGCCGCTATCAGCAGCTGAGACATAAATCTTTGGGCGCAGATCCATGGTCTCTCAAGACCGATGGACGCCACATATGTGGAGCACTTGAGGCACAAGATAAACTTGAAGATATTAGCGGTTGCCAAAACTTAATGTGAAGGGTTACTCTGGTCCTTGTCTGATATTTCAGGCAAACACTTCCAGTTGTACCAAGAAAAAAAAAGAATGATGCGTTTTCATCTAAGAGTCTAAAATCTTACCACCAACAGGAGATCAATCAGCAGAACAATTCTCTCAGCAGCTGCTGAGCAATGGAAAGGGAACACTGAGACTGTACACGCAGATTCAACTACATTTACTCCCATGTGGCCAGATGAGTTGTACTGTTAATGAATTCAAGCGAAAGTGTTCCTTAACATTGGAAAGAACTTTTAAGAATCCTCAAGGGCTAAGTGCGAGAACAATTCTGGTTCCAAATAATGATGCAGTATATAAAATAAAACTGGATATATGTCGAAAATGTCTTCGATTCAAATATAATCAAAGTTGGTCCGTCAGTAAGTGATTGTGAAACACGCCTAGTCTTGCGTCCTAATATAAAACAGGGATCAAATAATAGAGAGAAGATCGCTCAAGATGACTCTGTTCGCGTAATGTCCTTCTCAAAAAATAAAGATAAGTGAAAAGAAGAGAAGGCAGACCTTAAATAACAAAGAGCAGACCTTCCGGTAACAAAAGACTATAAAATTAGTGCCTTGGAGGAGCCTCGCTTTGATAAACTAGAATCCGTCAACCACTCAGTTTCTACGTACGACGCCCCCCCCTATAAGAGCAGGTAATTTCACTTATTTTTCCACATATCCTTCTACTGTCTGAAACAGCATTATCATTTCGACTAAATGATTCTATGAATAACCAAAATCAGAAAGATCAATTTCCAATTGAATTCCTTAATTACCTCCTACAACCTGTCACCTCATAATTTTATTCTGAAAGAAAAAAAAAAAAAAAAAAAAAAAAAAGTTTTTGCAGTGGCATCAGATTGATTATCAAGGTAATGACTCAAAACATTTTTGAAGATACAGTCATGACTAAAAGCAACAAAGACATTTCAAGAGTTCTCTTCGTATCATCGGCACTATCATTCCAATTTAACCAACGTCTCTTCTTTTTACACCTGAGCGTTGCAATGGGAATTAATAAAACCTCAAGATTGTTTGCCAGAATATCTCTTTTTCACGTAGCCAGTTATATGTTGGTTGATTTCGTTTACAAAGCAGCAAAAATTATTGACGTTACAAACAAAGATCTTACTGTAAACATTGTATATAATTAAACTCTCCAGAACTAATTTAATTTGTATTAAACTGCAGACAATTTTGTTAAGTGATAGCAATAAAGATTTAAGATTACTAAAATTTAATTTATTTTTTATTTAGGCAAACTTAGATTACAAAAAAATCTCTTTTCATTTGCATGCAGTGAATGATTTCGATAAACAAGTAAAAGTGTTTTTTTTATTTGCAAATATTTATTTTATTTAAATGCATAAACAATTTTGTTTCTAAGATTGATATTAAGACAGTCTATAAAATAAGTATTAATCTGTGCATATATTATTTTACCTCGAGTGGAGTCTCGGGTAAGTCTGTTAATTGGTAAAAAAAAAATAATACGCACCCCAACAAATGATCCAAAAATTAAGAAATCTATCTATCCCTATGTATAATACGCACCTCGAAATTTCCCCCCCCCCAAAAAAAAAATTTACGAAGACATTTTGTCGACTTTGACATTAAGAATAAAATCGAAAGTAAACGGCTAAGTTTGATGGCGTCAGGAATCTTGGGATTCCGTCAGTGAGGATGTTAAAGAGAGGTTTCAATAAGTGCTGTCTCACGACAGGCATAGTTGGCTCTGAAGATAATATCCGTTGGCAAGAGAATGGGGAGGCTGAAGATAATTTTGAACAGGACGAAGATAATATTGTGAATGATAATTTGTTTAATAACAATTTAGATATTGATTCTATAATAGAAAGTGGTGATGATGATGATGATGATGATGAAAATTAAAATTTCAATAAATCGTTAATTTAAATTAACCTCTTTCATTCGAAATTGGCCTTTTTATAGATTTTATATTTCTTCGCCAAATAAAAAATGCGGTTACTGATAAACATAAATTTATTGACAAAAAATGTTAAAATTATTATTGTTGGATTTAAAATGAAAATTGGCATAATATCTTTCTTATTTTAGAACAAGTAAGTATTATTTATTATAAATCAATAACGAAAAAATATTTTTGTTTAATACGCACCTCTAGTATCAACTGTAATCTACAGTAAAAAATGCGTATTATTTTCGAGTAATTAAGGTATATTAAAAAAGCGCTTTGTAAAGAATTTAAAATAGAGCACTCTTATTTCCGCAAGAAAATGAAATATACAAATAATATTACATTTATAATAATAATAATGTTACATTTAATGTATACACGTGCTTGAGTAGACATAACAATTTTTAAACATGTCAATAGGTATACTCTCTTTATTAAGACTCTGGGATGCTCATTGATGCCCGTTGATGCTAACTGAAAAGTTTAGGTAAATTATGGAGGCTACTAATAATTTAACCCTTTTCCCGGCGTAGACGTGTATATACTTTTTTTTTTTTAACCAAAAGTGTCTTTTTCAGATACGGACGAATAAACACGTCCAAAAACCAGCTACAGACAATCTTGATTCTATTTATACCCTTCTGAGCTTGAAATGAGTCCAACTGTCAACTCAGACGTCTGGTAGAGGTGTTAAACACCTCTCGGGTACTTCAAAGTGCAGCAGTTTCTTAGCTACTATATTAAAAACAAATAAAAAATTAGTCTGCAAATGAAACGTTTTCCCCAAAATAATTGACAGGGAAGGTGTTTACGTATAATAAACAAAAGTGAGTAAATGCTGCTGAGTTTTTATGATGTAAATATTATTTAATTTGGGGATTAATTTATGTATTATATATTTTAGAGTAATAAGATTTAAGTAATAAAATATTTTAAATAATAGATATGAATTTAACCGTTTTCATAAATTTTTTTTTTAACATTTTCATAGTCATAGCTTGAAAAAATCTGGGTCGAATATTTATATTTTGGTAAGTTTCGTTACCAGCCCTCATAAATTTTCCGTCTGAGTAAGTTACTTTCTCTTTTAATAAGTTTGGCGTTCTTTAGATCAAAGTTGTGGTTGAATTCATTTCTATCAATGACTAATGCATTTGATAAAATTGTTGTGTATAAGGTATCTTTTGCGTTCATATAAACATTTTTAAAAAAAATTTCTGCAAGTTTCTCAAATGCTTTGGAATTATTTTGATATCAAAACAATACCATAATAATTACAATAGCATCCGAAAATATTATGGATATGATCAGAACACAAAATATCCATTACAATAATAATTCTGAAACCGGTGTATATATATATATATATATATATATATATATATATATATATATATATATATATATTATATATATATAAATATTTTGGCATTTGAAGGAAACAAATAGGACACCTAAAGTTAAATGGAAAATTATTAACAAGGCTAGAACATGTAAAACCTGGGATGACCATGCCCTTTATGCCTCCATGAGAAATTGCACATAATTAAGCTTCTAAATAATAATAATCTGTTAAACAATAGACACGAGTTAACGGTTTTTTGTAGGCATCATCAGATTTTTTGGTTTGAACTATTAGCTAAAAACTAGCATACAATATAATAACTTGTTTAATCCATAGCCCACTCATCAGATTCATGATTTGAATAATTAACTAAAAACATGCATACAATATAACACCCTTCATAATCCATAGCTGAAATAAATAGTTTAAATACCCTAAAAAAAGATAACCCTTTATGAAGTCGTCAAAAAACAAACGTTACGACAGTTTTTGTTTGTTTGTTTTTTTTTTTTTTTTTTTTATATGCACAAATCCCTTTCATAAAAAAAAAAAAAAAAAAATCCATAGACATGCAAATTAGACGAGGGTTAATACATCTTCCGTTTCAAATTTAGACACCCCCACCTTTCACTGACTTGACATCTACGAAAGTAACTCTATACTGATACTTATTATTAACACCCAACACCCGCCTACCCAACTTAAACAATTCGCCCTAGCTGTTACCATGGAAATTTTGATTTCAATTTTTAAAACACGTAAATTTCAGAAACACGTTATTCCAAAAAAAAAAAAAAATTTCGCTTCAAGATGGAACAGAGCTTATTTTAACTCAATTTAATTTAAATAATTTAAAATAATTTAAATAATTATATTGAAGTTTTCGGCTCTTGTTTTGAAACATGGGACATGTCGCGATTTGGAATCATATTTTTAAATAAATAATTATATTTATGCTCTACTTTTGTATCGAGCACTATTTTAAAAAAATAATAACTAAAATACTAAGGGACTTTGGATTATTTACCTAACCAGTTCCTTCCTATTTTCTATATATTTTCACACACATATATATATATATATATATATATATATATGAAGAAAAATATACTGAAAAAACAAAAGACGATGGACATAAAAGCAATACCTATCCAATACCTTTTATGTCCATCGTCTTTTTCATGTTGAATTGTATATGGTCTATGTTATTATGTTTTATGAATATGTCCTGAAGATGGTCTATTAGACCGAAACGTCCGACGTTGATATTAAACATTAAAACAGCATAATCGTATATTAGGATTTTTTGTTTGTTTTTTCAGTATATTTTTCTTCATACTGTCGGATCTATATACATATATTTGCACACACACACACACACACACACACACACACACACACACACACACATATATATAATATATATATATGTGTATATATATATATATATATATATATATATGTGTGTAAACTATCACAACTGTTCCTAACAATACATTAAGTGGACTGGCAGAAATTTAAAAAAGCAACAAACAACAAAAAAAAAAAAAAAAAAATTAAAATCTGTGGAGGGTCGTTTGTGGACCTTGTGGCATACTGTATACCAGTTCTTTGTATTTGGCTCTTCCAAAAAGTATGGCGGTTTCTGCACATAATATGTGCAGGGTAGTATGACTGTTAGTTTTGAGAGCTGTGCTGTTTGATCCTCATACATTAAAACGACGAGAGAAAACCATATATATATATATATATATATATATATATATATATATATATATATGGCAACACCAAGGAATTTCCTTTTCTTTTTTCCGTTTTCTATTTTTTACCTTTTTTTCTTTTTTCCTTTTCTTTTTTTTTTGTCTTTTTATTGTTTTTCCTTTTTTTTCTTTTCTTTTTTTCACAATTGGTATTGGTAAGGTTGGTTTTGGTGTTTTGCCATTTTCCCTTCATTTATCCCTTAGCTTATTCCAGTACACACACACACACACACACACACACATATATATATATATTTTAGTATATTAAGACAACATGTAAAATCGCTACCACAGATGCAGTTCTGTTTCGAAACACACCGATGCGTCTCCTCGGGCGATTGTACATTACTGGCGAGTGAACAATTAATTTGGTTTCAAAAACAAAATACAAACTATTTTTTCGGGAAAAAAACATAAAAGTATTATAAAGCTTAAGGGCGGTACCTGATCAATTAATCGAATATGATCTACATTAAATTTAAACTAAGCAAAGAAGAAAAATTAAAGTTTTATAGAAATGGGTCAAGGTCGGGACTTATTTGCCGACAGCAACCAGACATTAAATTGAAGACATTTTGTAACCATCTGTATCAATGTCAGACGGTCATTTTCCCAAGGAAAAAAACGCGGAGGTGTAGAGATGTAATTTAACTCAATGCAAAATTTTTCTTTGTATTTGATAAATAAGAGGCCTCTTTAAGAAACTAATAAATAATTCGTATAGAATTATTTAGTAAATTAACATGCAACCGTTAAATAAAAATCATTCATATAAGATGTTAATAATACTAACCAATCAATGTTCAGTTCTGTATTAATCTCCTGTTAGTATTATTAACATCTTATATGGATGTATTTGTGTTTGTTTTGTATTTTTAATATGTCAAAAATACAAAACCACCAATACCTCTATGACATTTTTAAGTTTTTACTTCGCTTAGTTTAAATTGAACGTCGATCATTTTCGGTTGGTTGATGAGGATAAAGCCTCCAAACCTTATAATACTTTCTTCCCGAAAAAACACGTTGTATTTTGCTTTTGAAACCAAATTAATTTATGTACCTTCATGAAATCGCTAAAAAAAGAGCATAGCATGATAAGAACGGCCTTAAACTTGAAATTTTTTTTTATCATCTTAATGTTTATGTTAGTATTAAGAAGAAATACCAAAGTATATTTTGATTATTTCTAAAATTTTTTGCTCATTCTTAGCACGTTCGAAATTTTAGTTAAAAATCTGTTTTTTTATGAGTCAGCGAAACTACTAAAAAGTCGATATGTCAGCCATTTTTTTTAAAGATTTTGTAAACAGAAGTCAAATTCTCCGTTTAAAAATCTTGTAAAATTCAATTATAACTTTTTCAAAATTTATTTGAAGAAAATTAGAAAATTTAAAGCTTATTTAATAAATTTTGAAACAAACATTACTTACTTTCTCCTCAGAAAATAATGTTGTTTAAAATAAGAGAAAACATGTCTTAACAACGGTGATAATTGACAAATGACGAGCAATGATTTCATCACGTATTGACAGTTAACGTGAGATTCGAGTTATCATACGGAAGGACAGAAGTGATGTAATCTTTTTTAGTTTTTAGTGAACCCGCTTATTTACCTCGCAATTATTAAACTGTTGTGGTAGGATCCACCTAATTTGCATAGTGGTTGGTACCGGGAAGAGAGAAAGGAATCAAGAGATTCAACCAGAGACTCTGCCCGACTGCGACTCAGTCAACACATTCTCCAGGAACGGTCTTACCAGGAATATACAAAAGACTATATGTAAATATTGTGTACACTTTCTTGTTTCAATACATTTTGTTCTAAGTACATTTTGTGTTGCATTATTATTCCATGCATTATTCAAGTTTCAACATAAACTAAGAAAAACTTTCAGTAGTTTAATATTTATTATTTTTTTTTAACTAGTGCAGCTTTCCCCTTGTTTATACTTCCTGAACATTTTTTAAATACTATGCAAAAATTAAAATATAAGTGCTGAGTGAGATAAAATGTCATAAGAAATGTACATAAAATTATAGTATAATTTTAAGTACTCTTTATGAAATTCTAAATTTCCCTTCCAAATTCAAAGCTTTTTCTCTGGATTATTTCTTAATTGAAAGGAAAAAAATAATTGAAAACAAGACTCACTGAAAACAATAAATACACTACACAAAATTGAAATAAATTAAAATATGAAATAGGTATAAAAATAAAATGGTAGTTCGCATTTTCAAATATTGTAATGTTGCTGCTGAGCCGCTTCTCTGTCTCAGCTCTAGGTCAAGATCTTTTTTTAGTTTCAAGCACAGATCAAATCAGATGAACTTCTTCTCTCGGAAGATGAACTTCTTCTCTATTTTCGTGAAGAAATGTAAGTTGCTGTCAGGGGTGGGGAAACAACTCGGAAACCACTTGATTTTTTTCATGCTTTGTACAGTCTTCCGTACATTTGAAATACAAAAACAATGTTACATTCGATTTTGTACATACTCGCGCTTTGCAGATTGTAAAAAGCTTTATAATTTATGATCTGTAAATAAATATCTATTTAATAACACCATTGCCTAAAAAAAAAAAATAAAACAACTATTGCATTGTAAAAAAAAAATATTGTAAAATTTTATTTTTCATCGAAAAAACTTTTGTTCTTATCAACATCTTATGGGTTATTTAATACCAAAATTTAATTTTCTTTTGAGCTTTGATGTAATAAAAATATATGTTATTCTGCTTTCACAATTGAATACATGGCAAATGATACTCAGCTTTTATGCATATACATATTTGCGTGAATATAATTATTTGCGGCAGTGAAATGTGTGTTTTATGTTGTAGTTTTGTTGAAGTTATATTTTGGAATACAGTTTGATCGCTTTAAAAAGTTTAATTGTAGGATATCATATGGATTAATGTCATGAAAATTCTTTGATGTTGGTTGATTTTGTTTGATGGTATATCAACACCTCTATGGGTTATTTAATGCCGAAATCTAAATATTTTGTACGTAATTTTATGCTTTCAACGACAAACATTTTGTACATAATTTTATTCTTTCAGAGTAAAGGAATGTGTTTTAGATATATATTTTGTAGATCATTAAATGTATGATTGTTAATTTTACTATAAATATGTATTTTCATATTATCTAGCGTTGCATCGCTTGTCATTTTGTCGTAAAAAATGTATTTCTGTTTATTTTATTATAAAAATGACCTGTTGATTTTATTTGGGGGTTTATTATTTACCCACAGCCGTGACACTATCAGGTACAACAGCAATTAATAGATTGTACAACGCCCATCAAAACCTTTCAACAGTGGCCTTGCTGCCGGATGTAGTTTATCGTCAGACCCAGGAGAAGTGTATGTGTGTATGTGTGTGTGTGTGTGTGTGTAAGATGTATATTACTAACATACCTAATTCAATTACTGTTCATGAAAAGAAAGATGAATTGAGAATTGACAGCGCACAGTGTGTCACTACATTTCCAAAACGAGAAACTCATTGAATGGTGATCCTGTGTCAGGCTAAAATAATTCTAGTAAATTTCAATAATTATTCAAACAAGTTATCACCTGTAGCCACAACGTTTCAGTCGATCCAGTTTATTCTCTTCTTCAGGTGTAAAATCGGTAAAGAATAAAAGGGTCTCGTTTGTATTTTTTCCTTAAACAGCAGTATATAACTAACATAAATTATATAAGTTGACTGGGATCATTAATAAGCCAACCGAATAACTCTTGAAATGATCTCGGATTTTCTCAAGAGCTTAATGAAAAACGTAGCAAATATCTAGAAATTTGTTAATGTATTTTTAGGGCTTATGTTAAAGCTGAAAGGAAAATTACATTTTTATCACTTGATCTGTTAACATATTCTTTGCATTGAGCATTTTTTAGAAAAAATCACGTTTAAATAATAGAAAAGATCGTTTGTAACAGAGAAAAAGTCATTTACATGATGGCGATGATTTAAAAGCAATTTGAATTTTGTTTTAAAAAAGGACATTTTTTTAGAGACCAACTTGAAAAATAACACTTCTATGGATATTTTTACATTCTCTCTCTCTCTCTCTCTCTCTCTCTCTCTATATATATATATATATATATTGATAGATATTTATAAAAAGAAAGAACAGTAAGATATATAATCCGGTGTTCTCATAGATATTTTTATTTTTACAAAATAGTGCTCAATGTAAATTTACAGAGCATTAATATTATAAATTTAAATATGCTTAAATAATTTAAAATATGCTTTTTTCGCTCACAGTTCTAACCATGTGAATTATGAATTTTTGCAGTGGCTTTAAAACCCAGTAATTTTAAAAATGAGTTACTCCAAAATTCGCTTGAGGATGAAATGGAACTAATGTCTTTAATTTAATTACAAAATTAAATTCGAAGCTTTTAGCTTCCATTTTTGAAACATGGTTAGAACTGTGTAGCGAAAAAACAGTATTCGGGTCTTCATAAAAGATAAAGAACTGGTAAAAAATATCGAAGAGTAAATTCTAAAATGAGTTGTATTATTCTGAATCCAAATCGTTAAATCTTAAAAAAAGAGGCGCTGAAATAGACCTTTCACAACTCTAAAAAAAACTGATGTTTGGTCATTTGCTCAGATTTTGGGAAGTGAGTGTGGGTTGCAACGGACAAAATGCGTTTACCACTACCCATGTGACTACTAGTGTTACTACCACTGCTATAAGTGCACTACTAATTTTGAGACACCAATGGTTCGTTTCTCGGATCAACAGATGTTACTTTATAACAATTTAATTATACCTCTTTGATCCATTAATTATGCATTATTATTTCCTGTATCTTTACGACGTCGTTAAATTATTATTAAATTTAAATTATATGCGAGATAAATGAATGAATGGTTTAATCAGGCAATTACGTAAAATTGAAATACTTGCTCGTAAATTTGTCTGTATTAACCTTTAACATACTGGAGGTGATTTTGCTTGCAAAGCAAAGATTTTATTCTGCCACTGCAAGTGACTCAGTATGTTTGAATTTTGTAGTTGTGGTGTCATATCCTACTATGGCAACAGAAAATGACAATGACTGAAATTAAGTAGTGCAGTAGAGGAGCCTTGAAAAACAATGCAGTGGAAAGAAATGAAATGAATAATGCAGAGTGCTAAAGGCTAAAAGAGGTGCCGCACCATCAATCATAGGGAAACGGGTGATGTTCATATGTACATGTTTTGCAGTTGTTCTTCCCACCACCCCTGTATCATCATCATCATCATCATTGTTTTCTTCAATATCATCCGTTTCCTCTTCTTTTTCTTTCTATAGCAACTAGGAAAGAGAAATCGGAGAACCGTGTTCGAATTCCAGTCGGGTTCGTTACGTTCACTTACACGGAAATATCCTTAGGAAAGGTATGAATCCGTCTCCACCATGTAGCTATGGGTTAAATAGTAGAAGTTGTATTTTGAAAAGAAATTATTGTTATTCTCAAAAATTAAAAAAAATATTCATAAAATATTCGATTGCAAAGATAGAATTATTCTTAGAATTCAAATAGGTTTTGTCTTTAAAAATCATAAAAATTAGATCAATCAACAACACTCCTTTTTTTCTAACCATCACTACCACTACTACTATTAGTACTGCTGTTGCTGTTACTACTATTGTTGCTTCTACAACTACTACTACTATTACTAGTACTTCTGCTACTAGTACTACTGTTGCTGTTACTACTACTACTATTGTTGCTGCTACAACTACTACTACTACTATTACTAGTACTTCTGTTACTACTACTACTACTGCTGCTGTTACTACTACTTATATTAATTTTTGCTTCTTTTTGCTTTATTTTTCTTATTGTATTGAAATATTCTGCTTGGGGAGAGATGATAGAGTAATTCGAATTCCAGTCGAATCCATTACATTCACTTACGTACTATTAGCCTTGGGAAAGGTATGAAGCCTCTTCTTCTTCCCCATGCTATGGGTAAATAACAGTTCTATAGCTTTGGATGGCAACTGGTCTACCGCAGGAAGAAATGTCAACCTACCGCGGGAAAAATCTGCCACGTCAGTCATGTATCGAAAGATACATGCTCGCCTAAGCGTGTATCACGCATGGCACATGAGTGAGTTTAATCCTCATTGGGTGCCACATACTTTCGGCCTTGTGCCACATCTAAGCTACAATTAAGAAAATCACTATTGAAATCTTTTCCTTCTTCTTGACTGCTGCTTTTATCGTTGCCATCTCATCCTCTTTCTTATTTGTTCATTCCATTTCCTATATCTTCTTTCTTACATACCATATATATTCGAGTATAGTGGTAATTTTTCTAATGGGGGGGCGTCGAACTATGTATAATTAATTTTTTGGAAGACGTTAAAAATCATGCGTTTTCGGTGAACGGATATACTATACACAAGTAAATATTTTTTTTTTTTTTTTTTTACTGGCCGGGTTAAAATTCATGCAAAAATAATTTAGGGTTTGCATGAAGTCGACCTATACACGAGTATATACGTTAAAATTATGCACTGATATCTCCCCAGAATTCCCACTAAACTATTATCCTACTTCCTCATTGCTTTCCGCAGAAAGACGACACACAGACGAATAGATTAAAAAGAAAGAAAGACTAAAATGATACCGTGAATAAGCCGCAATAAATTAGCCACCCTTCCAACCTGCTCCCCCACCCAACATTAAAAATAAGAAGGGAATCTCTTGAAATCTCTTTGTCACGTTTATTCGATGTCAGTGTCAATGTAACATGCAAGATTTAAACGGAAAGTGACGTTATATATAAAACCCTATAAAGTACAAAATAAACTAAAATCTGTTTTATACATAAAACAACGACAAAATGTCAAAGACAAAACTTTTTTTTATCAACTTGTTATATGTATCTATTTTTTTGTTATATTATTCGTGGCATGAAGTATTTAATGCAGCTGGGAACAGACGTCATGATCTTGTCAGTTTTATGATAGAGGCAGGCCAAAATTTGAAGAATAATTCCTTTACTATTGTTGAAACGTTTTCATCTATTTTGGAAAGAAAGATCATCGTGATACTATCTGCGTAGCTGTGAAATGATAGCGACATTTGATTAGCGCTTCTATAAAAAGATCATTGAAAGACAAAGATAGAAAGAAAAACAAACAGGATAAAGAGAAAGATTTAAAATAAAAAGCATAGAGAAGGAAAAAAGAGGGAAAAGAAAAGAAGAGAAAAGAAAAGAAGAAAGGAAAAGAAGAGAGGGGAAAGAAAAGGAGATGGCAAAGATAAGAAGCGAAAAGAAATGTAGAAGGCAAAGAAGAGGGAATGAAAAAGAAGAAGAGAAAAGAAGAGGGGGAAAAGTATAAAGAGGGGAAAGAAAAGAAGGGAAAAGAAAAGGAGAGGGGAAAGAAAAGAAGGGAAAAGAAAAGAAGGGAAAAGAAAAGGAAAGGGGAAATAAAAGAAGGGAAAAGAAAAGTAGAGGGGAAAGAAAAGAAGGGAAAAGAAAAGGAGAGGGGAAAGAAAAGAAGAGTGAATGAAAAGAAGAAGAGAAAAGAAGAAAGGAAAATAAAAGAAGAAAGGAAATGAAAATAAGAAAGGAAAAGAAAAGACGGGGAAAGAAAAGAAGAAGAACAAAGAAAAGAAGAGGTCAAAGAAAAGAAATGAAAAGAAAAGAAGATGGAAAAGAAAAGAAAAAAAAGAAGAAAAAGACGATCATGAATGAGAACAAAGCAGAGGGAAAATTTCCTGCGAGAAGAAAATAAAAAATAAAAGAAAGCAAATAAAAGGTGAAAAAATAAAAAGGGAAGAGGAAGGAAGGAAGGAAGGAAGGAAGGAAGGAACAGAAAATAATTGTGAAATATCAAACGCAGTTTACGAATAAAATATTCAGTCCTGCGTATGACGATAAACTACAACTAATAAAGCGAGCTCAATAACAGCATTGCAGGGAGAGTGAAAGAAAGAAAGAGAAAGAGAGAGGGAGAGAGAGAGGGAGAGAGAGAGAGGGAGAGAGAGAGAGAGAGATTTCAGAGGCAATGTCTTTTCTCATAGTCACCTACGATACATTTTCGAGGCACTCATCATTCCGTGCGTTGACAGCTATGCAGAGTCGCACAAAACGTGACTTCACGTAAACATATCGCTGTTGCCACTGCTGACACGAACTGCCCACCGCCCAGCTGTGCTCTCATTCACTGTTTGGTCTCCGTAAGCATTCGATCAATGTCAATGGTTGCATTTCTTTGGAGATCACCGAGAAATTCAATTCTGTTTCGTACGCACTTACATGTCGGACATTATTTTGCCAGACTGCTACATACAAATTATTTGCGGGAAGGTTCAACTTCTACTTTCATACCACCAAGATTGACTTCAACCATCGGGAGCGAATATAATCGAATAGAAGGCATTACTTTCGGAACAACCCTTGCTCAGTGGATTTAGTGCGCCAGTCAGGTGAACAACCCGAAAGTTTTCAAGGAAGGAACACAATTAAGGAAAGAGAATTAAATACAGAAGAAAAATGGCTTTCATTCATTCTGATCAGTCAGTCAGTTGTGCCATGCGTGATACACGCTTAGGCGATCATTTTTCTTTCGGTACATGACTGACGAGGCAGACTTTTTCCCGCAGTAGGTTGCCATTTCTTTATGCGATAGAACAATAGTCATCCAAGGCTATAGAACCCAATCTGTCCTGCTATTTACCCATAGCTGAGGGGAGAAGAAGAGGATTCATACATTTCCCAAGGGTATTAGCACGTAAGTGAATGTAATGGATTCGACTGGAATTCGAACTCGGCTCTCCGATTCCTCAATTCGAGCCGTTATCCTTTACTTTTCGGTGCTTACATGGCCAAGAAGATTAGATTACCGGGAAAATAGAATAAAATGAGTGGAAACCGTGGGGGTTGTTGTTGTTGTTGTTGTTGCTGTTGCTGTTGCTGTTGTCGTTGTTGCAGTCGTTGTTGCTGTTGTTTTTGTCGTCGTTGTTGTTGTTCTTCTTCTTCTTCTTCGTCTTCTTCTTCTTCGTTTACCACACCTGAAGGTAATTCTAACTTGGGCCCCCATCTACAAGTTTATGGGTTGCTCTCCATTTGCCTATCATTGCCTATCATGCTCTCATTAAACTGTGTGTCATGATGGATGTATTTATATTATATCTTCTTCTATATGATGTGCCCGTTCAAGATGTTGGTGATCATAGCTCTTCACAATTTCCTGTTCTTGCAGCTGTTAATAACACTTGTCCTTTTGCCATCTCCCCCAAAGCCTGCTCTGGCATCCATTTGCCCAAGCTCACCACGTGGGTTGTGCGTTGCTTTTCTCTGGCCCACTTACCTTCAATCTGTCTTGCGAGAAAGAAATTTTCCAATCCCTCTTCTCTCATTATGTGCCGCACAGACCGCAATTGTCTCTTCCTGATGTCAAGTATAAGTGTCCTTTTTGTTGCCCTTGTCTCTGGAACTTCATCATTGCTCACATGTACGGCCCATGGTATCTTCAGTCTTCTTATATAGAACAACATTTCTGTTGCTTCAAGTCTCTTCTTAATCTGTGAGGAGATTGTCCATCGTTCACTGTCATATAGATACTAATATACTGATACAACATAACAGGTCAGTACTTTTTTCTTCGTTTCTAATGGCATTTTTCGGTTTCATAATACTTTGCTCAGCTTCTGGAAGGCATTAGATTAGGCTTCGTACATTTGTTGGCCTGTTGGTCTCTTCAAGAAGAAGAAGAGGAAGAAGAAGAATAATAAGAAGAAGGAGGTGGAGGAGAAGAAGAAAAAGAAGAAGAAGAAGAAGAAGGAGGAGGAGGTGGAGAAGAAGAAGAAGAAGAAGAAGAAGAAGAAGAAGAAGAAGAAGAAGAAGAAGAAGAAGAAGAAAAGAAGAAGAAGTTTTCCCAATGCTGAAACTTCAGAACATGAATATCAATCTCCAAATAATGTTCAGTCCGGGAGATTCGAGCACAGACGATGAGGTCGACAAGATTGCTGAGTAATGTGCCGAACTTTTGATGAGGCTTACTGGCACTTGATTTCCATTAATTACCAGTAGACAACTGATATCAACATTCAAATACATAAAAAATGATAATAAAAACTGATGGTTGCTTCTGATATGTATTAAAAAAAACAATACCTATATATCAAACACGGGCGTCAAGCAAATAAATCTTATTAGGAAGTGAGCGTTACTGCTAAGGAACAACAGAAATGAAGAGAATTGCAGAAGGTAGAAAGAAGGAAAGAAGAAAAAGGATAGATAAGAAAAGAAGCCAAAAGAATCAAAACAAAAAGAAAGAAATAACAAAGAAGAGAAAAAAGAAAAGAAAAGCAGGAAAAAGAATTAAAGCAAAAAAGAAATGAAAAAAGAAAAACGGAAAAGAAAGAAAGAACAAAGAAAAGAAGGAAAAAAACCAAGAAAGAACAAAGAATCGAAAAAGAAAAGAGAAGAAAAATGAATGTAAGCAGAGAGAGAGAGAGAGAGAGAGAGAGAGAGAGAGAGAGAGAGAGAGAGAGAAAGAAAGAAAGAACAAAGAAAATGAAACGAGGGAAAAAGAATTAAAGTAAAACACAAAGAAAGAAAGAACAATGAATCGAAAAAAGAAAAGAAGGAAAATAAATGAAAGCGAAAAAGAGAGAAAGAAAGAAAGAAAGAACAAAGATAATGAAAAGAAGGAAAAGAAATTAAAATAAAAAAAGAAAGAATGAACCCAGAACAAAGAAAAGAAACAACAAAAAAGAAGGACAAAGAATTAAGTCAAAAAAGAAAGAAAGAAAGAAAGAAAGGAAGGAAGCGGGATGGAATTAAATAGAAAATAGGTGAATGGCTTAAAAAAAAAAATATTGGTGGGCACGTGATTCTTTGTTGAATCTTTTGTCAACACCAAAGAAACCTTTTAGATTCCGCCAGTCAATGAGTTCATAAAAAATATTTTGCCAGCACTTTATATTGTTTGCTGTGTACTTACAGGTGCATGTTCTTCGATAAATACAATCGATGTGCTGCTTTTTCTTTCACGACAAATACTTTATTATGACTACATATTAAAAATCGTATCGTGGTTAGTCTATAGCCGGAAAGGTCTAGTGGTTATTCGCCGCAACTAATTAGTTATTAATCATTACCGAAGAGAAATAAAAAAATCTCCAATACGGAAAATGTCTTGAAAATAGCAACGTTTGTTTCATAAGTAGTATGTGGTTAATACCAGAAAATACCATAAATTCAAAACTTAATGTCTTAGAAGAGTTGATGTGTAGAGACTGGATGTACTGGATTCACCCTAAAAGAAACCAAAGTAACCTTTCTACTAAGTATCATCTCAGGACGTGAAATGATTCTGTAACACTAAGGATTGATCTAGAAGCTGTCTTGAAATCGATCAAGTGCAGAATCGGACCTTAAAGGAGGTCGATGGGTGCACTAACAAAAACAATCAAGTGAACCCAGTTGTACGTAAGACAACCGGATAACAGGAAATTATATAAACGTCTGGCCTACGTGGGAAGAGACAGAATCTTCCGCATCCTTGTAAGAGGAAGATCGATAATTTGAAGAAAGACCCTGTTATGTTTTGCATATCTCTCTGCGTAGTATTAGTCGTAGTAAAGTTCTCCGTGTCCTGAATAGCAATCGGGTTTGCTAGGCATAGCCCTTATGTTCGCCAGTTGTTCTCTACTTATACTTGTCTATCTGATTTGCATACGATACTACAGACCCAATACCATTTACCTTCGATTTGACTGACGTTGATTTGACTGAGTTCAGTAATGAATATACAATTATTTTACATCAAACGTAACATTACACATAGTTACATCCCTGTGCATAATAGACTAAAATGTGTATCACTGGTTATTTAAGTATAAATGTAGATCCGACCAATCAAACGAAAGAAGAAACAAAAATTGGATGAGAAGAATTCAGTGTTTTGTTTGCATCAAAATCAGTGTTTTTGTTTTCGATATGACCATGTCATTTATTCTAATGAGAGATTTGCCGTTCTAATTTCTAATTAGTCTATGTTTTATTTTACCTTATTCCATAATGTGGATGTCTGTTCATGACGCTTTACACTGTTTATGTCTTGACCACTTCGGGATTTTTAATCTATCAAACAATAATGGTAGAAAGCGTAAAAAGAAGATAATGACACTTACAGAATCCGTAAGAAACACTTCGCTAGAAATAAAGAAAAGCGTACTGAAGAGTTACGTGATGTCTGTTCTCCCATATGGCACTGAATGCTAGGCAATCTCCTCAAAGATGAAGAAGTGACTTAAAGCAATAGAAATGTGGTTCTACAGAAAAATGCTGAGGATACCATAGACCAAACATGTGAGCAACGACAAGCTTTTTGAGAAAATGGAAACAAAAAGGAAACTAATACTTAACGTCAGAAAGAGACAGTTGAAATTTCTAGGGCACATAATGAGGGCTTGAAAAATTTGATACTCATAGGTCATAATGAATGCAATAGGTGTAGTGGTAAACAACGCATAACCTACTCAGTGAGCTTGATGGCAGAACAGGGTTTAGGGGAGACAAAAAAAAACGCCAAATTTATTAATAGCTAAATATGACAGGAAATTCTGGAGAGCCAATTTAAGTAGGTTCCCTTAGTAGCAGAAGGGTGGATTTTTATCCTTTTTAAATACAGGGAATAGACTAATTCATTTAATATTTCATTTTGTTGCACTAAGGAAAAAGGATTATTTTTATGAGCATTAGCACATATTTTCCTGGCATCAGGCTTTTTATTATATATATATATATATTTATATGTGTGTGTGTGTGTGTGTAAACAGTGACTATTACTGCTGTTGATGCAAGACTCTTCGTTAAGACGAATTGATTTCTCCGGTCACTGGCATGTTTGCCTAAAAATAAATACCTTCACCTTCACATTCATTTCTCAAATTCCCCTTCATTCCTGCCGTGCGCCATGGGTTTGGCGATAAATCTTCGACTGATATTAAATCAGTTGTGTTTCGATCGCAGCGTGAGGTAATCGGATGTCTAGCCACACTGATGAGCTGTGAAACAGCGAAAAAGTTTGTCTGTATATGTCAATATATATATTCTGTATATTCTTTATATATATATATATATATATATATATATATATATATATATAATTTATTATTCGAAAATTATAACATAAATATGTTATAAAATCACTACAAAAATAGCCATTTTGTTTCAATAGTTCTGGTGTCTTACCAAGTAGTGATGTTGAATGTAGAATAAAGAGTCTTAATAGGTTCAAATCAATCAAACACTCCTTACCTACAGACAAACATATACGACCATATATATATATGCATGTATGCACACATAATTTCAATAAAACAAAATAAATAAAATAACATGTATTTTTCTTTTTTCCTCACTAATTTTATAATTTTAAATTTAATATAGATTAAATTTAAATTTTAAAATGGGTAATTTTTAATTTCAAATTTTATCGTATAATTTAATATTTATTAGTTAGAACATTAAAGCATTAAATAATTATTATAACCTTAGTTTGTTGCCAAGTTTTTTGAATTCTCCTATACTTGTATTTTGATTTGTCATTCCAGCTTATGTAACAGCGTTTCCCTTAGAGAGGGGTGTTTGATTGAAACTTTTAAAACCCTTTATTCTACATTCAACATCATCACTTATTAAGACACCAGAAGTGTTGAAGGAAAATGGTTATTTTTGTAGTGATTTTATTACATATGTTATAATTTCCCAATAAATGATTATATTTGCTCTACTCTGTATTGAGCACTCTTTTAAGAATAGTATTTGTTGGTTATTGGGATTTATTCCGTATACACCAATCCTATACTTATATATATATATACATATCTTCTCACGAATTTCTAGATGGACTACTTACTCGTTGAGAGTTTAATTAATAGTTTAAAACGAAAACTTTGACCAGAAAAAAGTTTCTTCTTTTTTTCTATATTCTACAATGTCTAGTACTGAACATTGGTCAGGGATCAATCCATATATCTATGGGAGTCAGTTTAAACTGACAGCTTCTTAAACTCTAAGAAAGAGGAAACTTCACTTAAAAATGGTGGAAATCTTTCATTTGAAATAAAGTAATAATAAATAATAGTAAATAAGAACTTTAACCAAAATGTTCACAGTAAAAAAACGAACGCCGATGATTTAAGATGGCGCCAGAAGAATATGGTTTCAGCCATTTGCATTGTATTGTACTGGATGCGGCAGGGATACTTTCCACATATACCTCACAGAAATATCGCCCACATAATGCTAAGACATTAGTGGCAATGATGCCTTCATCTAGCAAATGTCTTACCATTATGTACGAGGTATATCTGGGAGGTATATCTGGGAGTTATTTCTACCACACACTGTATATCAAAGATTGCTTATTTTTTTTATTTTATTTGCACTGAAGAGAATTTCAATGTTGAAAGCTTGAAAAATGTATTCGAAATGTAAGATCAAGTAAAAATTCTTTATTTCGTTTTGTTGTTTCACTCGAAATGTATTTTTGATTTATTGAAAAATAGATAAAATATATGACATTACAAGAAAGACTGTATCCCACAAAAAAACAAAAAAAAACAAAAAAAACAACAACAAGAAAAAACAAGAAACAACAACAACAACAAGAAAAAACAAATATATAAAACAACCCTCGAGAAATTTCAAAATATCTATGTTGTTCTTTTGCGTGATATTTCGACATTTTGTAATTTTTATTAAAAAAAGAAAGAAGATATTTCTTGACATTTTTCGTTTAGGATTCTTTTTTAGACTGAAATTCTGTTTTCTAGTTCGTTATTTGAAAATATTGTCTCTGTCATCCCCGAATCTATGATGTGTTTGGTAAGAACATTTGCTTTTTTTCATGACGAAGTAAACCTATTTGACTATGAGAAGTGACTGCAATTCTAAATAGCTTTTCATATTTCCAACTTGAATCATAAAGCTTGTATTTAAAAGGTTTGCATCATTGGCCATCCTGTCTTTGCTAAAAATACAAAGATATAGTATATCAGACATGATTATTAGAATCAATTCCAGCTGAAAAACACATAATAATATAATAAGAATACTAGAGATTCAATATCTCTGGCAGCAACGAAACATTCTAGGATTAATTAGACTCTTGGATTTACGAAACCTCAAATAGAAATAGTAGTAGCAGTGAAAGTAGGTGTATGGCTAGCCGACATTGTACATATAAATATAACTTCTCAGCATCTGCTTTCTTAGTGCGCATGCGTAATAGTATCAAAGTAAACGTCACTTAAATCCAATGCTAAATCCTAAAGGACAAAACTCGTCAAACGAAAAAAACATTTCCACTTTGTCATAGATTCGCCACCCCCCCAAAATTTGTTCTTGATATATAAAAATCTATATGTCGTTTCTCCATAAATATAAATATTTTCATTTTTATTTGATTAGCTTTTTTCTTTGGTAGCTCGATTTTACGAATTTAAGCGCGGTATTTGATTCGCAGCAGGGGTTCATCATTTTATAGTTGAAATTGTAAGATGTAAGTTCTATGCTAGCAGTTTTTTCTCTAGTTCTTCTCGCTTGTGAAACATTCTTTCAACTTCTTGTTTTCGAATGAACTTTGATCTTCAAAAATTTAAATGCAATGTTAATCGTTATATTCTATTTTCTTAATTGCTGTTCTTTTATTATTCTCGCTCCTTAAGAATGTTTTTATTTTTCTCATATCATTTCATACACAGCAACCCTTTACCTTGAGTGGTCATTGGGCCTACCTAGTCTTGTGTGTAATAAAGTAATATATATATATATATATATATATATATATATATATATATATATATATATATATATATATAGCGTGCGATGGGTATATTATATAACATGAAAACTGCAAAAAACCTTGTAGTTAATACTCAAAATAACCCCATCAAATCTAAACTGGCGTTGATCAATGAACTGTATCAATTTCACTAGCTAGTACAAAACTTTTTATTTCTTGTCATAAATCAATTACCTATATTGAACATACGACCACCTTCTTGAGTAGACGCCTCACATATAACTTATCAGAACAAAGCTATACGAAATCATTTATCAACTCATAATCTACAAGAGCCCTTATGAAAGATATTAGACGATAACACTAGAGTCATCTATAAATCAAATTCCAGAAAACACCTCGTTATAAGAGAATCAAACAGCTCTCCCCCAGCATCACCCTCACCTTGTCTAACATTGGTAACGGAGTGGTGAAAGTCTTTTCAAAATAGACAGTCGCCCACTCGAATTCCATCCCTGCCCAACACACGATGGCTCAGAATCGCTGCTACTATAATTCACAAATAATACATTCACACAGTCAAAAACATACAATTAAACTAACTACACCAAAATCAACCGCCATTGAAAATGGCTAAAGAAATGTACGAAAGCGCTTGGGACACTCGACGATATAGACAGTTTTTGTACTCGCTCACTCCCGCCAAACAGAAACATTTTTAAATCGCTGGAAAAACTGAATAAAAAAAAATTGATAAAATTTTTCTTGCCCGTCATATTTTACGAAAAATCTTTAAAAAAGAAAGGTTGCTACCCAAAAGTTACATTATATATAATATATATATATATATATATATATATATATATATATATATATATATATATATATATATAACTCAGTAAATATTTTAATATAAATGATCAAGTCATCGTCGGACGTTCCGTTTTTATATATATATAGGAACATAAATAATTAATTAAACAAATTTATCAGGTTCCGTTTTATATATTCTTTAATTATTTAATCCACAATTTTTTTCAGTGCGAAGTTTGAACGCAAACATTGTGAACATCGGCCCAACAACAAATCTATTTTACACATCAAATATTTTTCAGCCTACCCACCTTCAGTGATAATACACTTAACCCAACTTTTCTCCATATATTACATTGGTCAGATATTATACAGAGAAACTTTCAGATAATAAAGTCAATTATCCCACAACCGTTGTCGTCCTTTTGCCTGACTTCACACATCAGCGAAATGATGAATCCCTTTAAAATACGACGCATGCGCAGCTGTGTACACAGACGGTAATCTTAACCAAGTTATCGCCATCAGCAGTGACATACAATATAAATAACCGATGATAAAATTAGTGTTAGTTTCACTGCGGCTATTATTTCATCAAATGAGGCGTTTGATTCGATGAAGAAGCTGACGTCTTCTGCATTTTATTCTTTCGCATTCACACGAGGTGTCTTATGACAGGATCCGTACGTGATATGATTGCGCTTGCAGGCTGTCAGCACTCAAATGTTGGATATGCGATGGTAACTTCATATTGTAACCACAGAAGAAGAAAATAGATTTAAATAGAATGGACGTCATTATTTATATCTTGAGGGGACCCTTTCGGCCAACACTTTATCAAAAGTTATCGTTATCGAGCAACAGGAAACAATCAAAAGCACATTAATAAATAACGAATGACGAGGGACAATTGGAATACGATTAAAATAGATTTTAATTATAAATAAATAAACGGCTAAAAACAAAATACGAAGTTTCAAAAAGAGCATAAAATGAAAAAAAAAGTTACTAATAATCCGTCGATCAAACGTAAGGAACAAATAAAATGTTCCTTTTTAATGACGCATTTTTTTTTTTCATTTTACATAGTTGCTCACTCGGTTCGCCATCTTTTTGATGCTGTTTAGATTGTTTCATCAGTCGAACTTATGTAAACAAAAGGAACATTTTATTCGTATTTTGCTTTTAGTCGTTAATTTAGTTGTAATTAAAATCTATTTTAATCGTGTTCCAATTCCCCCCCACCTCATTCGTTATTTATTAATTGTCTTTGATTGTTTCCTGCTGCTCGACAGCGATCACCTTTTGAGAAAGTGTTTTAGCCAAAGGTCCCCTCAAGATAAAATAATTCGTACATTCTAAAACACACACACACAAACAAACATACAAATATATATATATATATATATATATATATATATATATATATATATATATATATATATATATATATATATATATATGTTAGGGATCTTACCCATAATAATAATGGACTATTCCATACTTAATAAATACCGCGCCTCTGGAGTAGGCAAGGAGTGAGTCCGTAGTTCGAGTGAGTCAGTAGTTCAGTCGAGTGAAGAGTCGCGTTCAGACAATTACTGCAAGACATTGGAATAGTGATACTGGTCGAGACTACATTGTTCTCCTACTAAACCTGATTGTTCATACTAACACTTCTATGTATATATTCCTGTTTGTAATATATCTGTGTTATTCCATACCTGTGTTCGAGTTCTTCTTTATTGGTTCTACCTTGGACTACCACCGTGGTACAAGGAACCGGACCATAACAATATATATATATATATATATATATATATATATATATATATATATATATATATATTTTGAGTTGAACAAAAGTTTGTGGAGTTATTCAAGTAAATTTCAAAGACCATATTTAGATTTTTGTAAATGGATTTATGTGCAATTTTGTTCAACGACCTTTCACTATCTTTGACGTAGATTCATGATTCTCTTTTCCTACAACTTGACATCTTTCTGAATGCTGAATTGGTTTAAGTGTCTCTCACATGCTTCCTGAGAATTGAAGTTATTCCCATTAAGGGAATTTTTAAGGGTCAAAAGAAGAATATATATATATATATATATATATATATATATATATATATATATATATAACTATATATATATATTATGCATATTATATGTATTATATATACTTGTTTTAAATATATATTACCGTTTAAATTATTTTCAGGTTGAGTGTATCTGTAAGGAACAAAATAAATAAAAAGACGATGAATAACTATTCTTAGTTTCATTCTCTGATGGCATTTATCAGGGCAAAAGTAAGAATTTATTTTGTTGCATGTGTTTATATACTAGAGAAGAGATGTCATTGGTTCATGAAGGCTGAAATGTCAGTCAAGACATTTGGAGGACATTTCTTGTTCTGGTAGACAGGAGTTGTGTATTTCTTTATAATGTTTCTAAGAGAAAATTCGTTTTGCTTATATAACATATTTGATTCTTATAGAAAATGTTAATATTATTGTTTTTATCTGTATGTTCAGTATTACTATTAGTTACTTTAGAAAGAAATAGTCTAAGCTGGTGATCGATGATGTAGTTCGGAAAGCCATTGTTAACTAGCGCCAGTTTCACATTTAAGGAAAAGGTAACGAAAGGGTGAATTCTCGTATGGTCTCTTGAGACAATTTTTTCTAACTACTATTTTATATCTAAGTGGGCATTCACCTATAAAATTAATGTGGCAAGAGTTTCTGCTGTTGTTTTTTATGTACAGAAAAGAAAACACTTATGCGAAAACAAGAAAAATTAAATAAAAAGCTTAATCGCAGTCAGTCGTCTTTAATAAAACTTGTATTAATATATATATATGTGTGTGTGTGTGATTTTCTTTTAGTATCTCTTCAAATTCACAATAATTTGTATCCAAAGCTCAGATCTCCTGAATAATTATTATTAGTGATCGTTTTTTATACTATTTCCCAAGAGGGCGTACGCGATGATGGCTCTCTGCAGATTTCCTTTTTTTTAATCTCTAAATTCTGAAAGATTATGACGTCGTTTTCTGTTTCTTTTTCCATCGTCTGGGATTCATCGTTTTCACTCTCTTAGATTGGTTGTACCCCAAAAATAGAGAGCCCAGTCTACCCTGATATTTAACCCATAGGCGGAGCAGAGGACGGCCATATTTTCTCAAAGTCATTTATGCGAAAGTAAACATAACAAACTAGCCTGGAATTTGAACCCGGCTTGACGGGTTCATTTTCCGTGTCGATATCCGTTACACTACCCGTAAATCCGTTAATGAGCTTACCGTGTATAATAATATATTATTAGCTCATTAATTTTAGGTGCATGTAAAAAAAAATTCGTAAGAGTCTCTATCCATTAGCTGGGTAGAGTTTCCTTCGATGAAAATGTGTCTATGTCACAGTCATATCCACTGTCGTCTGTTGACAACAGGTGTGGATTTGATAACGAACACTAAATAGACAAAAGTCTAAACAGAATCTCAGCCAATCAGTTAAGCAAAAAGTCTTAATGTTACTAGCAAAACAGAAAATAATGAAATTGGCTGAGAACATTAATTTTCATTTGAAATTGAAATGTGAAAGAAAAGAAAAGGGATATAATTGGCAAAGATATTCACATAATAACATTCTAGGCAGGCATTTTGGTATCCGTTTACCGTCTTCTGAACTTGTCATCAGGCAAATTAAAAACCGTCGCTGCGGTAACATTTCCAGATACGTAGGGCTTCTTTCTCGAAATGCATGCGACGCCATATTGGTTATTTGTGGAAGAAATTAAATGGAAGAGAAATAAAAAATAGAGATACAGTAAGAGAGTAAGAACAATAGAAAATGATTCAAAACTAAAGAGATAGAGAAGCAGATAGTGATAGAGAGGAAAAGAGGAATACAAATGAGACCTATGCTTGAAAAGGAGAGAGAGAGAGAGAGAGAGAGAGAGAGAGATACAAGGAAAGAGAATTAGAAAAGAGACCCATTCTCGAACAGAGAAAAGTAGAGAAAAAGAGAGAGAGATAAAGCGGGAAAGTGAATTAGAAAAGAGATCCATTCCTGAACAGTGAGAAAAGAAGAGAGAGAGAGAGAGAGAGAGAGAGAGAGAGAGAAAAATGGCAAAGAGAAAGAGTGAGAGCCATTCCGGACCAGAGAGAGAGAGAGAGAGAGAGAGAGAGAGAGAGAGAACTGAGAAAAAGAGAGAGAGAGAGAGAGAGAGAGAGAGAGAGAGAGCGAGAAACTGAGAAAGAGAGAGAGAGAGAGTAAAAGTCATTCTGGACCAGAGAGAGAGAGAGAGAGAGGGAGAGAGAGTGAGGGAGAGAAAGAAGAGAGAGAGGGGAAGTGAGGAAAAACAAGAGAGATAAAGCAAGAGAGAGAGATAGATAGAGAGGAAAAGTGAAAGAGAGAGAGAGAGAGAGAGAGAGAGTTGGGGGTAATTATAAAGAGGTCGCAGAAAGTTTTCCTACTTCCATTTTGGACATTGTATTTCTTTGTGTAGGATAATGTTTATATTTAATTACTAACTTCACCAGCTCTGTTTGTCTTAATTAATGTGGAAAAGAATTTGGTGATTATTGTTTGAATTTATTTTGAGGATTTAAAGAAACTGGGACGCTGGAATATGAATGGTTTCATACTGAATTTGAAAATCGAAGAACTCAGTAGGCGGAATTTATTTAATTGAGAGTTCGTACAATTGTTGGTCGCACTGAATATTGAAGAATAGTAGGAGGAATGCAAAGAAAACGACGAAGGAAAGGAGATAGGAGTGGTAGTATTAGGAAGAGGAGGAGGATGAGGAGAATAAGGAAGAGGATCAAACGGAAAAGGGAAGCAGATGTTTGACTAAAAAAAAAAACGATGCAGCAGAGCAGGAGGAAGGGGAGTAGCCAAAGGAAAATGAAATGACGGAAGAAGGAGAGTAGGCGTGGAATCAAGAAAATGGGATGGAAACAGAGATGATGATGAGAGAGAAAGAGAGAGAGAGAGAGAAATGAGAGAGAGAGAAATGAGAAAGAGAGAGAGAAATGAGAGAGAGAGAAAGAGAGAGGGAAATGAGAGAGAGAAATGAGAGAGAGAGAAATGAGAAAGAGAGAAAGAGAGAAAGAGAGAGAGAGAAATGAGAGAGCGAGAGAAATGAGAGAGAGAGAGAAATGAGAGAGAGAGAAGCATAAAAGAATGGGAAAAAAGGAAGATGAGAAAGAGGGGAAAGCAGGGAAACAATCTTAAGAAATTGCCGTCTTTAACAAAGATTAAAGCTATCATAAATATCTTTAAGCTGATTATCAGCAGTAGACTTTTTGGGACTCTCGCCCTCTCTCTCTCTCTCTCACACACACACACGCACACACACAAACACACACACACACACACACATATAAATATATATATTTGGTTGGATAGATGTGAGTTTGTGACCCTGATCGTCACGTTTTCTGACGATCGTCAGGGTTGGGTCTGACATCGCTATCCAACCAAATATGTTAGTCTCTCTCTGATATTGAGCGCTTTCTAATAAGTACCACATATAATATATAAATAATTATACATATATATATTTATTTATATTTATATACACTTTTCACACACACACACACACACACACACACACACACACACACACACATATATATATATATATATGTATCTTTTGGGCAATATACAATCCTCCACATATGTCAGATGACATGTCCAGCGCATTTGATTATGGAGAAGTAGTTTATCTATGCTGGCTCAGTTTGCGTACGGAAAGACTTTTGTGTCTGGTGTAGAAGACTGCCAATTGATGTCCAAGATTCGTCTCAGGCATTGCCGGCGAAAGCGCTCTAAGACTTTAATGTGCCTTCGATAAGTCGTCCAAATGGCGGAGTAAATTTCCCCTTAAGTTTTGGCAGGTTGTTTTTTTTTTGTTTTTCTTTATTAATTAAGTTTTTGATTGTTTTAGATGTAGTTGTGACAAATTTTATGTTGACTTTAGATAAATTCTTTTCGATTGTAGTTGTGATAGAGTTAGTGGGTAGAATAATATATTATTTTGATTCGTTGGGTTTGTCAGGAAAGACAGCTTTTCTATTTTGGAATGTTTTATGAGTCTTTGGTTTCGCATTGAATATAAAATAGTTAGGGTATTGAAGGGTCTTGAAAGTATTTTCAATATATTTCTCCTCTTTGTATAAATACTGAAGGCTGCAAATTCTGAGTGCTCTTAAACAGAATCCAATGATAATTCCGGATTTTATTGTTATGATGAGAATAGAAGTTAATAAGGTTTTTGGTTAATTTTCGGTGGACACTAAATTTTAGGCTGTTGTCAACTCGGTGTAACATAATGTCTAAAAAAAGGTAAAGTATTGTTTTTTTCTATTTCGTATGTAAATTCAATTGTGTGTCCGTCTTTCTTTAGTTTATCTACAAGATCCGGTAAGTTATTATCACGGGGATATATTAATAGAGCATCATCAATATATCAAAAGTTGATAGTTTAGGTAAAATGTTTTGGAATGAACCAAACTACAGAAATTCGAAGAAAATACATGCCATCATTCCACTGAGAGGTGATCCCATTGGTAATCCAAATTTTGTTTGTAAAATTGTTATTGAATGTGATATAGCATTGATTAGTGATGAGACGTAACAACATCAATAAAGCTCAGTCTGATGAAATCCTAACCGATGAAACGCGTCACAAAAACTTTCTTCCAATTTGTCAGACTATTTTTCTCTCTCTGTCTTGCTCTCTCTCTCGCTCTCTCTATCTGTCGTTTTGTCTCTCTTGCTTTCTATGAAACAGTTGTCATGCATACACGCACACGCAGCATTCACTTACGCGCAAAAATCCATTTAATCTGCCCTTACCTATGGCTTAAATAGTAAAACTTGTATCTGGACAATTCATTTTTATCCCTATATTCATTAGCAAAAAAAAAAAATTACAATCCATAATGTTTCAGCTTTAAATAACCCGAGGAAGACAAAAAATCATATCCGCTCTGCTCATAATTGAAACTAAATCAAGCGAGGACATTACTCTGAAAACGAGTTGAAGCCATTATATATATATATATATATATATATATATATAGAAAAGGGAGATAATCTAAATGCCCAAATAAGCAAATAATGAAACTAATTATGCTTCAACATATAACTCCATGATTAGAGAAAATAAGGAAGAAATATAAATTTAACAGGTTTTGCTTTTATTTACGCTACATCTGAAATATTGCGAAATGAGTTAAAGAAGACAAAGTTCTGGGAGATGAAATTGTTGAAGCTTTCTTGGTTTGTTCTGCATTCTTGATCTGTTTAATCTATTGTAGGTTTTATTTTATTTTTGTTTTCTCAGTGGTTGATTCCAGTATTTTTTTCATCGTGAGCTAGGATTCTAAGTCGAATAAAGTTTTTCTTCGAACACTCTGAAGATCGCTTTGCACTTGACACGGTAAAGTTCCGCGTCTCTACAGTCTTCAGTATACATGCATAAATGCATATATATATATATATATATATATATATATATATATATATATATATATATATATACTAAAATAATAAGGAAGAACAGTAAGATTTATAATCCGGTGTTCTTAGCAGTTATTTTTATTTTGAAGAAACAGTGCTCAATACAAACAGTAGAGCAAAATATTATAATTATTTTAATTTTTAAAAATATGATTTCATCGCGACACAGAAAATTTCCATGTTTCAAAACTAAAACTAAATTTATAAATTTAATTATAAAAATTAAACTTAAAATCCATAGTGTCGTATTCCTATGATCCCTCGACAATTCAACCAAAATGAATTTCAACAATTGTTGTCTGATCTCTAAAGATAGATGGGTTCTATCATTATCTTTAATGGTTAGGCAAAAAAAGGGCCTAATATTCTAATTTGAAGCTTTTTAGCAGTTCAATTTGTCTAGTTTTGGAGCAATACTTGTCTTTATCATGCTAATTTCCGGAAGAAAATCTTGTTGTAGAGGAGTATCCTTCCAATCCCAGCATATGCACAGCACCACCTTAGTATGATTAGTAGTTATTCATATAACTTGCCACTGCCATCTCATCCGCTCCACGTTGTTATAAAGTATCCACTTTTCATACCAGCTGTAATTTATTTCAAAGATGTGATATTTAAATATGTGCAAGTAGAGTATTTTTATGTGAGAGCCACACATCAACGTAACCAACGTAAGTCAGTGTAAATGATTTTCAAGGTATCACGCTTTTGCGCGCGCACACACAAAACACACACACACACATATATATATATATATATATATATATATATATATTAGAGGAAATATACTCTAGTCTGATGAAATCCTAAAGGACGAAACGCTTTTCACGAAAACTTTTTCATTTTACCACAATTCTTTCGCCTGAAATTGTTCTTGAAATATAAAAATGTATATATGGTTTTCCCAATATATATATATATATATATATATATAGAGAGAGAGAGAGAGAGAGAGAGAGAAAAAGTGAGAGAGAGAGAGCGTGCGAAGGGTAATTTGTCGCCATTATATATTTTTAATTTCGCGCATGCGTTCTTTGTTTTTGATTTTCTCGACTGCACAGTATAGTAGGGTCAGTCTATGAGAAAAAAGAGCATTTCCCTCCGCCATAAAATTGGAAACGGCATGCTGTACCGCTTGGCATTCGCACCAGAAGCTTTAATACGAACATTTCAGTGTGTTTGGGTGTTAACCTAAGGACACTGCAGAGGATTCGGAAAGAGTTGAATGTATCTGTGATTAAGAAGGTACCGTATCTCGAAAAAGTCACTCTGATTGTTCTGATAAGAAAAGAATTCCCGAATTTGTTGGAGAGAGAGCCTCAGACTGAACACGGAAGTCTACATCAATTGCCTTGAGGAATAAATACTGTCATAAGTCAAAAGGGGGATGCTGGAAGACCCTATATCTGGCAACAGAACACTGCACTATATCACATGTCAGACAATTTCTGCGACCACATCACCACTTACAACTGGCTACTTAACTCCTCAGATTGCAACCTCCTTGATTATTGTGTGGGGCACAGTTGAGCAAGAGACCAACAAAACTCCTTGTAAGACCAAAGATGAACTGAAGGAAAGGATTATTGCAGCATTCACCAATTTAAACATGGTGACCGCCCAGAAGAGTTGCAGAAGAGTTCGAAGTCGTCTGGAGGCCGTGGTTGAGCCAATGACGATTTTATTGAATAAATTTACTTAGTATTCAAGATATTTTTGTGCAATTTGGTAAATATATCTGTAAAAAATGAGATATCAGTATTATTTAAATTTTTACGTAATTTAGACGACAATTTATCAATCGTACCATATATATATATATATATATATATATATATATATATATATATATATTCTGTTTTTTACGTTTTTTATACACTTATTTGAATAAATATTCTCTTTTTTTTATTAAACAGTATTAATTACATTTACGGGCCTGAATGTTCGAAAAATTTCGTAGAAAATATGCATTCTCCGACAGGAATCGGACCTGTATCCTATACAGAACCGTCATTAAGCCTGACGTGCTATGAATGTTTAGCCACAGAGAAGCCCCCGTTAGCAAAGCTCGAATTACTGCTTTTAAACACACACCTTCGCCGATTTTGCTCGATCTATCATATCTGCTCTGATCTTGTAGCCTAACGTAAACAATGACAACATATTATATGAGATGAATTAAATCCAACAACTATTTTAATATATTTTGTTTATAACTGGAAGTTCTTGTGGCTGAACGTATTGGATACAAGTTCGATTAATGTTTGATTAAAAACAGTGCATTTACTCAAATAAATGTATCCCTAAAAACGTATAAACAGAAAATATATTAAAATATCTGTTGGATTTAATCCATTTCATATATATATATATATATATATATATATATATATATATATATATATATATATATATATATATATAGCATAATGTGAAACCACGTATACTTTCTTAATATGTAAATATAGAAAAAGTTTCAAATTAAAAATTATAATGTTTTATTTTATGAAAGTACTTATTTATTTATACATATATTTGATATTTCAAATTGTCCTCAATTTTCATCAGAAATAACTGTTTTGTTACAAATAAATTAAAATTACTGTTTGTTAGCAAGTAGCGTCCTTCGCGAGACGCGGACGTCACGTGATATGGAACGTCACTGTTCGGATATTCTAACTTAAATCTAACTGTCATAAATATTTAAAAAATTTTTTTTTACTATCTAAAAAAAAAAAAAAAAAAAATGTAACTATTGAAATATTTATAAATATTTCAATAGTTAATCAATTTTTTTTTTTAGATATAGTAAAAAAAAATTTATATATATATATATATATATATATATTTTAAAAGTTCTTTTTTTTTTTTTTTACAGTAGGGTTCACCCTGTACAAGGCCCGTGGGCCACTCGAAGTATAGGGTTACGTTAGGAGGCAATTTCTGTGGACAGGAGGGGAGGATAACAGGTTAAAATTGTAGTGATTGGTAAACATTCTCTTGTGAGTCGGTCCCACGGAGCATTGGTTCATGGGAAAAAGATGATCGAGTAGAACTTACTTCTCGTCGATGGAATACGGACGGAATGTGAGTGGTGTGCTACTATGTAAATAGCGTGGGGTTCACCGACTCTTTACTGTTAGAATTAACAAATAAAAATTTGTCAATTTCGCTAATCTTGAAAGATGCACACAATAACAACACAATTATAATCAAAAGCAATCCTTTTAAAGCAAACAGTTAAAACTAAACGCTCCTAATAGTTATGGAACGCTAAAAGGTACTTTTTGGCAAAGTCAGTAGATCATTGATATTATTTATATCCTCACCTTGTTTTATCCTATTTTATGCGTATGATTCAACTCGACGATACTTAAAGAATACCAATGTTTAAATTATATAGTAATTTTCCAAGCGTAGCTTGGATGTAGCACACGGCCGAAAGTAAGGGGCACCCAGTGAGGATCGAGCTCACTACTCAGCCGTAATTGTTCTAGCGAGACAAGCTTACTAACCATTATACCACCTCGAGGTGCCCCAATGTTTAAATTATATATGCGACTCAGCAGGTGGTAATCATTGACCAGGCTAGTCTGGTAGACTATTGAGCAGAATTCATTAATTAAAACAATAAGAGTTGACATTTCGTAAAATCAACCAACACCTAATTTATTTAATGGTTCGCCGAATCGTGCGAAAATATGCCAATGAAATGAATAGTAAGTTTCCACCTCGTGAAGCAATCAGTAAAAAGTCTCCAAAGTAATTAATAATAAGAGCTGTTGTAGCGAGTTTAACACTTACTTTGTTGCTCATAGGGTTGACATTATGCCGGACTATAAACTTCTTATATATCTGTCTATATTCCGTCGAAGTTAGCACTCTATTTTTGATTTCAATTGCCAGGATTTGAATGTTGATTTTCCAGCTTAAAATTGACTTTATTTCTTTACTATTTTTGCGGAACCGTCCGATAAACAATTTTAATTTCCCGAAAAAAAATTAAACCACTACAAAATTTTAATTTTCTTTAAATTAATTTTCTCTCTTATTAATTATTGTCGTTAGCTTTTTAATAAACAATATTTAGGAATTAAACATTTATTTTCAATTTTTCATTATTTGTTTTAAATGCAAACAGTACACATTTTAAAACGATGCCATGAAAAATAAATAAAAAGGAAAACAGAAATAAATTACATTTCACTTCCTTTTTTATGTAAGCATTTCACTTAAGCATTTCACTTAAGCATTTCACTTAAATCCCATTTTCACAGAAACGTTCTTATTTGCTATTTTCATGCTCAGAATAACTTTTATTAGAATTTAAGTTAAGAATTGCAGTTTGTGCAGTCATTTTTTTGTAAAAAATATTAGTACATTCCAACTGTAGTAATTGTAAGAGTAAAAGTGCTAAGCTTTAAATGAAATTCAGTTATAAAAGGAAAATAGGAGTCACAAGTTAAATAGCCAACTGGGGCAAGTCCATTGCTTGTACATGATGAACATAGGATACTACTACTACTACATTGTTCATTCCTAGAAAAATGTAGCATTACCATCCATAACAATCTGGGGGTCTTGTCCATTTGGATCTCCTGACCTGTTGGACCCCAGCATCATCCCCATTATATGGTGTGTCCTCCTCTAGTATGGGGACACTCAGGGTACTCCTATTTTGTTCCACAGTGGGTGACTCAAGGGTTAACTCCACTTCCGGGCAGGGTGCTAAATCACAAACAAGATACAACAGTGGTGATATACCGGAAGACCTAAGTAGATCTATTTTCATAGCACTGCCTAAGAAGCCAAGTGCAAATGAATGTGAACATTGGACAATCAGCCATATAACAGAACTTATCCAAATTCTGATGAATATAGTGTACAGTAGAATTAAACCAGAAATAGGACAAAGACAATACAGTTAATTAAAGACAATGGAACAAGAAATGTAATATTTATGCTCAGAATGATATCAGGAAGAGCAAGCCAAATGCAGAAGGATGTGTACCTGTGTTTTATAGATTATGCAAAAGCATTTGATAAAGTACACCACAAAGAATTGTTGAAACTGCTAGGTAACTTAAATATTTGGGAAGGATATTAGAATAATTTAGAACCTATACTGTTAGCAAACCACCAGCATATAGATAGAAATTTAATTCGTTTAATAGAAAGGGATGTAAGACAAAGATGTGTCTATAGTAATTGTAAGAGTAAACAGAGCTCAGGACAACAGTAAAAGTGCTAAGCTTTATTCAACTAAATGAAACTCAGTTATAAAAGGAAAATAGGAGTTACAAGTTAAATAGCCAACTGGGGCGAGTTCATTGCTTGTACATGGTTAACATAGAATACAACTACTACCACATTCTTTGTTTCTAGAAAAATGTAACGTTACCATCCATAACAATCTGAGGATCTTGTTGTCCATTCGGATCTCCTGACCTGTTGGACCCCAGCATCATCTCCATTATATCGTGTGTCCCCCTCTAGTATGGAGACACTCAGGGTACTCCTATTTTGTTCCAAGTACGAAATATGTTGAGGCTTCAATCGTAACTGATGGACGCAGCCTGTGGTCGACAAACGGCATGTGCAAGGTGTAAAAGTGCTAGGCTTTATTCAACTAAACGAAACTCAGCTACAAAAGGAAAATAGGAGTCACAAGTTAAATAACCTACTGGGGCAAGTCCATTGCTTGTACATGATGAGCATAGGATACTACAACCACAGCAACTAAGTTTTTAAATTACTTATTAAGACATCATTTATAATTACTTACTCTTGTCGTGACTAAATTTCTGTTTTTCTTTGTCACTTTTTTAAGGTTTATGGCGATATCCCCCCTTTTTTTTCATACTTAGAAATAAATAATAAAAATATTTAAATGTAAAATCTTCAACTTTCACTTTTCATTTTGAATTCATTCATCAATTTAAGAAGAAGCGTTTATTTTTTTTTCTTACTTTTCTTTTTTTTCTTTGTGTGTGAGTGAACTCAAAGATGACACATAGTTACGAACTTCCAAAAAATTAACGGATTTGAAGTCTAACTGAAAAACGAAAATATTGGTAAAAGTAATATAATAATTTAATATAATTTGCAATTATTATTTATTTTATTTATTATATATTTTTATATTATATATATATATATATATATATATATATATATATATATATATATATATATATTGCTGTCGGAGTTAACTCCTCCTTAATTGTCCAAATTGTTCACTAGGTGACGCTCTCCTTACATTATAAATACTGAGCGATTTCTTGCCTCGTTCTATTTTTCATTCTTCATTTTCAGCGAACACATCTACGATGTAAGCTCTCGCAGAAGATTGCGTCTTTCCATTTGTGGGAGGCGCTATGCGTTTCCTTGGAAAGACGCTATGAACATACACACACGCATACACGTACGTACGAACATTCATCAAAATACGAACTCTTTACGTTCACGCACAAACACAAATGCTAATGTTTTTGTCCATTGTAAATTTTTTGTTTAATACATATACTTGTTTGTATATATATATATATATATATATATATATATATATATATATATATATGAAAAAAAAATACAGAAAAAACAAAATACTGAATATGCATTATTAATGTTAAAATAAAATCGACGTCGGACGTTTCGGTCTATTTAAGACCATCTTCATGGACATTTTCATTTAAACATAATTAACATTATAACTTATAACAATTTAACACAAAAGACGATGGACATAAGAGCCCAACTAATTCAAACAGATAACTGAAATTTTATACAGATCAGCGTTCTGTTTAAATATGATCACGTAATCGTCTCGTGGGCGATGTTGTTAAGACGTATTCGAAGATGATTTCCAAAAATTAAAATATCAAAAAGTCGATTGAAAATTTTTTTTTTTTTTTTTTTCTGTATTTTTCTTTCATACTCTCGGATTTATATCCATATATTTGCTTACATACTGTCTACTGAAAATACAAACCTGAATTTACTTTATAACGTGGAAGATTTCAAGCTTGGACGAGAATAATAGATCAAGTAAGGAATGGAATTTTTATCGAACTGTTTTTAGAACTGTTGCATCGTTTTTTGAAATCATTTTTGGATTTGCATTGTAACGGGAAGGACTTTCAAGCTTGTTGAAGATATAAGAACCAATTGTTTCACTACGTATTCCAACATCAACGGAAGAGATTTCTTTAACTTTTATAAAAATTTTTCAATCGACTTTTGATATTTTAATTTTTTGGAAATCATCTTCGAATACGTCTTAACAACATCGCCCACGAGACGACTACGTGATCATATTTAAACAGAACGCTGATCTGTATAAAATTTCAGTTATCTGTTTGAATTAGTTGGGCTCTTATGTCCATCGTCTTTTGTGTTAAATTGTTATAAGTTATAATGTAAATTATGTTTAAATGAAAATGTCCATGAAGATGGTCTTAAATAGACCGAAACGTCCGACGTCGACTTTATTTTAACATTAATAATGCATATTCAGAATTTTGTTTTTTCTGTATTTTTCTTTCATACTGTCGGATTTATATCCATATATTTGCTTATATATATATATATATATATATATATATATATTTATATATATATATATAGAAAAGTTTCAAATTGAAAATTATAATGTTTTATTTTATGAAAGTGTTTATTTGTTTATATATATATTTGATATTTCAAATTGTCCTCAATTTTTCATCAGAAATAACTTTTGTTACAAATAAATTAAAATTACTGTTTTTTTTTTTTTTTTTAGAAATAGTAAAAATTGAAAATATTTATGACAGTTAGATTTAAGTTAGGAATATCCGAACAGTGACGTTGCATATAAATGACGTCCGCGTCTCGCGAATGACATTCTTTTATTTACAAACAGTAATTTTAATTTTTTTGTAACAAACAGTTATTTATATGAAAATATATATAATTTGAATATATATATATATATATATAAATAAATATTTCATATAAATAAATATTATATTTTTCAATTTGATATCCCTTTCTATATTTAAAATATATATTATTAATGTCATATATATAATATCAATCCTTTGTTTTTAATTTCTTTATTATTTTTCTGAGTCCGACATATTATTCTATCATTTTTTTCACATTACTCCTAATTTAAGTACATCGTAAACCCACGGTCTGCTACAATATATATTATATATATTATAATTTATTATATATTATATTACTTATATATATTTATTATATATATTATGATTATTATTATTGTTTGAATTATATATGTATTGCTTATTCTTATTTCTTTCAACTTTTTTCCACAGTTACCAGGCTTTTTCTGTATTAGTATTTACTTGTTTTGTAAAACTAACCTGAAGATAAGATCATTTGACTTATTTTGACTTTCTGCTTTGGAATGTGGGTGGTTTGTTATGTAAGTGGCGTGGTTTTCTCTTCTCTTTATTGTTAGAATTAACAAATAAACATTTATTAAAGTTAATTTTGAAAAATGCATTTTAAATAACAGTTGTTTTAAATCAAAATGGATCCCTTTAAAGCCAATTCAGTTAAAATTAAAAATGAAGTAATAATCAGTTGTTGATTCGTGTGTGTGTATGTACCCCATTTATTAAAACGCTGCTACTATTGGCGAAATGCAAGGATATTTTTTAAAGAAGTTAGTTGCTTTTATAATAGCTATAATAAAATTTTAATTAATCATTTTCGTATCGACTCGGCATCGTTCCCCAAAAACTCATTCGTCTCAAATTAAATTTATCCCTCTCAGGATGTCAAACGTGGACGTTTGTATTTCAGAAAATAGGCAGACCGTCCCATATATTTATATATATTTTTATATATATAAATTCCAGTTATTTAATCTTGAGAACTGCTTAGCTCAGCTTGATAAATAACAATGAATTAACAAAGAAAAATATTTTCCTAATAGTTTGATATTTGCTTACGTCATCTCGGATGTTTGGCGCCAAATATTGCGAAGAAATTGTTGTTTATATGAAAATGAGAAAATGCCAAGAGACATGAAAAATACACATAATTATTTGTTAATTAAATATTACTAACATATTTCTAGTGTTTCTTTTGTTTATTTTCTTTTATGCGTTAAGATTGTTTGTGTGACAAGATTGAATGTCAAATACAGCGGAAACATTATTGTCGATATTAAAGTCATCGGCAAAAGCGAAGCTGCGCTTTAAGCAAAGAATAACAAACAAATTTTTGACCCGGATGCATCAGATTGATGCTGGCGGCAAACGAATATCAACGAATGTCGCTGCAATCAAGAAAACAGCAAAAACATTTGAATTTAATGCATATTTTGAATCTTTTGATCCTCAAAAAAAAAAAAAATGAATAATGTGATAACGATATATATTTTTAAATATCAAACAATATTGAAGAAAATTTATAACAAAGTGGAAAAAATGTTTTTCGATTCTTGGTGAAAGTTTCGTTTTTTCATACTAAATTTGTTAAACTGTTGCAACTGGAAAAGACGAACAAGGGATGCTTTGAATTTTAAACTTAATTTTTTTTAAGATAACCGATTTCATTTAGATTCTTTTTCTTTGCTGACGCTCAATACCATTTAGCTACAGAGGAAAGAAGTCTTTGGGAAAAAGTCAAATTTATGTTTTAAACTACAAATTTCAACGATTTTATCTCGAGCTCAATGAATTGATAAAACAGTATCTTAACGTAAAATAAATGACATCATATTTTATTAAAAATGGACTAAGACATGACAATTATTTTAATAAATTTTTTGTTTATACGTTATTTTTATAAAAGAAATATTTAAATAAATATGAACATAGATAACAACATTTACCGACCTGAATGTCGGAGGACACATATTTTCTATAAATTTTTCGGACATTCAAAAAAATAAATATGTTAATATTATTTATTATAAAGTTTCATTTAAAAAAAAAACGCATTTGTTAGCAAAAATAACGTATAAATTTTAAATATATAAATTTATATATATATATATTTATATAGTTATAAAAATATTGAAAATCACAATAAAAAATAATAGAAATACCTAGACAAAGAAAAACTTGATCAATGTTAATTCCTATGAAAGTATGGCTTTAGTGGTAACCCGAGTTTCACCCTCACGTGAAATACATTACTAGATAGAAAAAAGTTCAAAGCTATTAAAAATAAATGATATTTTTTTTCAATCTTGTTTTAAATTTTTCTTTTTCTTGGTAATGTGTTGAATGTGTTTCTGTCTCTTAACACGTCATTTTACAGTGGAAAAGTTAAAACATCTGGAAAACACTTTTGAATAACCATATAAAAGATCGAGCTAAGTCTAAAATTTGTGGAAATTCTCTCTAATATGGTAAATATAAATACGCAGATTTGAAAAGCAGGTATAGGTTTCTTAAAATAATAACACTGATGTCTATAATGCAGGCTATTCTAATAGTTTCTTTTCTCGCATTTCATTTTCACCTGTGGAATCTCCCTTCCGATTTCTTACTTCCCTGCCAATTACAATCATCAAAATTTTAAATGCAATGCTAATCGCTGTCTTCTTCTTGAAATCTGTTCTTTTATTGTATTTTCTACATACTTTGATGTTTAATTTATCTTTCGCTCCCAGGAACCTATTTTATCTTAGTGGCATTCTTCCTTATTTGAGTGTGAAATTTACAAAAAAAGAAAAAAAAGTCTAGAATGTGATGTCTTGACGAACGCGAAGTACCTCATTGGGGTTTCCCGTTCGTCCAATCCACTTAGAGTTTGTTCAACAACTTCTTAGACCCAGGGCAGTACTCGTAAAAGAGATTGATCTACAAACGTACGGAAACAGATTCTAGCCTGTTCACTGTAAAGCTGAAAAACAAAAGTATCAGGATGTTCCATCTGGAACATACCTTTCTATTCCCAATAGTTCTCCCACATATAATAAGTAGTAGAGTAGCAGTCGCCAGGGAGCTCAAGAGTTGGTGAGTCAGTCGATGTCGGACATTAAAGTTCAACCACCACAACTAGATTGCTGCATCATTCCTATTATAACAAGTTCGTAACTTTTTACGTCGAACCTTTTTAGACCGACTAGTCCTTAATAGCATGGACTAATCTTGAAATGTACTCTATAACATACTGAAAGCTTTCAAAATGCTGTTGGTGTCATTCTAAATTTGAAAAACCAACCTCAAAATTCACTTGCCAAAATATTTTCCGTTTTGTGAACATAAGTTGATATTTTTATTTGGTGAAAGTCAATTCAGGTCAATCAATACAAGGGAAAAACTTCTGTTTATAACGCTTGACTATATACAAAGTTGATAAGTGAAAGCTTATATTAAATTTGTTGACTTTTTCATTAATCCTCGGGACAGTTCTGTCTGTCCATGCGTGGAAGTCAGGATTCATTAATCAAATATTTATTAATCTTTATAAAAAATAATGTTCGGAAAAAAAACTTAATCAAGTCTATCAAAAAAGTGGTTAAAACATTTTTCGAACAAATAGTACACGTACTTTTTATATAGATGTAATGACACACACAATAGTTAACCTGATGATCTAGGCCCTTTCAGAGCTCTCCGGAAACCTACTCCAACTTTGTTTTATTGTATTAAATATATATTAATATTATATATATATATATATATTTATATATATATCATATATTTATTTTCATTAACCTGATTTTTGAAAATATAAGATAAACCTCTTGCTAGGAAAATTTTCACTCCCAAAATACAGCCTCGTGTTGGTATAAAAATAGACCAAACCATATTAGATATTTATAAGTCTATTCAGTCCCGCATGCTTTATATCCGTGCTGCCACATATGGTCCGGTATATCTATATTATATATTATTATATAATATATCAAATAAGAATCCGCTCCTATTAATTACTATGTGATTTATCATCGCTTGAACAAAATTCTAATGGTAGCGGCTTGGTGAGAGTAGTCGGTGGCTCCCGGGGGCACAGTCCTATGGTTACAGAGAACTCAGTTGAGTTCCGCCACGGAATATGTGAGCGAGCGGCGCTTAGTTGAGTCTGATTTGCAATCTCTTCGTCACCGAGGCCCAGTGGAACAGTTAGTATGATGTTCGCTTGACAACCTAACTGTCAGGGTTCGATACTCGGTAGTGGATGCGCACTGCTGATGAGTCCCAAATATAGGACGAAACGGCTGTCCAGTGCTTCCTGCATTCTGTAGAGGTTTCTATCAGACTCGATGAATTAATTAAATATATATATATATATATATATATATATATATATATATAAGCAGACACACACATAAAAAAAATTCTTGTTGCACAAGGTTAAATGTTTCTTCTATGTGAACAATAACCAAAACAAACACAGATACTTCGAATAATTTCGGTAAGGAGAGATGTGACCTTCGTTTTAACCGTTTTAGTCTGTTCTTAGCGCAACTAGTACAACCTTCGATGTTCTCGTTCTCAGTAGTAGTAATAGTAGTATTAGTAGTAACAGAAGTAGCGGTACTTAGATGTTAGCAGCAGTATTTCGCCTTTTGGCCATCAGATTTAGCAACACACAGCGGATGCTTGCTTTTCAATCTCTGACGTCTCTCCACTCAGTTCGACCGCATTCAAAGACAGACGAACCCTAAACTCTCTGCCTCCGGTTGGCTCACCTTTTTTATTCACGTGTTCCAGACTGGTGACGTTTTCTAGTGCCAAAGTAATGACATATTACCAAAGTACAACTTCACTCCTCCGAGAATAAACAATTTACTTTTTCATCGATTGGTTTCCAAGGTTCACAACATAACACTATTGTTTATCACCTCGTTATTAATTATTCTGCCACTTTTTGTAAACTACAGAGATTCTCGTTTAAAAATAAATTCTAGATCAAAACATCCTTAATTTTAACTTCGATTCTTATAGTGTCAAAATCCATTTCTTTGTTTAAAAGTTCCAAATTATTATTGTTCCAGTAATTTAGTAATCTGATATCCTTTATACACTTTCAAAAAAGATTGTATTTCGTGTTCTAAATTAACTTTCTGTAACATTTACATTTCAAAGTCTTTACAGCATACCAAGATCTTGGCCGTTCGAAAACGCTTCTCCCTCACCTGGCGTCCTCTGCTTCACAGCATATCCACCCTTATTATCACTATCATTATTTCAGGGGTGATATCGCCACTGCCACACGGAGAGTCACGATCGTCAACGTCCTGAAGTACATAAAAGAAGAAGAAAGAGCTTGTGTAAATGAATGGCAGAACAGGGTTTAGGAGAGATAACAAAAAGACAAATATATTAAGAGCTACAAAGGACAGGAAATTGTGGAGATTCATGATCAGCAACGTCGTTAAGAGACATGGCACATAGAAGAAGCATAATGGCAAGTTAGTTTGAAAGACGAACAACCGACGTTTGAAGCCGTATTATTTAGCATGCGCGTGTAAAATAGTCCTCTCTTGTGTGACCAATTTACTAATTGAAAGATACGAATAAATACTAGTCTTTTTTTTTAAAGACATGTGCAACCGTGCGTACAAAATAAAAGCGTAAGCTACTTGGATTCCGAAATTATTTACACAAGTATAAACTCGGACATTAAAATATTTCCGTTGGCGCGCTCAGGCTGCCATAGTTACTTGTATAGTTCGGAGATTGTGGACAATTTTATTTCAGCTTGATTTGCCATCCTTATGGAGCATTAACAATTCGGCATAATATAATCATTTGCCATTTTGTGGTAAAAGAGACAGGCACTTATTCTATACTACAAGACGAACAGACAGAGCGGCCATGATTATGGGCCATAATGATACTGACGATGATACACATTGCTGATGTGATTTTATAACCTGGTTATAATTATTGACATTTAGTTGACATTGTAAAAGAATTGGTAAAATTATCCGTTTCTATACAGGAAACTTTCAGCATGCACTACCTGAATAGTTAGTGTGATTATCGGCTGAAATTTACAAAATATCTTCTTATTAAAACAAGTTCAATATCTGTTATAGCCCTTTTTAGTAACGATCATTGACCCCCTTCAAAACCCTTTGTTAATAGTTTGATTATATTATTAATTTCTCTTCCAATTATATGTGCTATCTATTTTTGTTGTTGTGTAAACATACAATACGCCACACATCCCAGCTTTCCATCGACAGGCCAATGATCATCCCAGGTTGCATTTCGATTCTCAATCTCGTTGGTGTTCCCCAAAAGCTGGGAAAGGGCACAATGCATGCTCACAACGTAACATAATGAAAGAAAAACACCGCGTCGAGAAATAAGAACGCGAACCCTGTTTCTCATGTTATATGTAGGTGTTTCATCTAGGGCTTCACCTGCTCGTCCGGGTGTGTAGGTAGGTGATCCTTGGGACAACCCCTGCTATATCAGCTGTTTCCCCTACGAACTACTCGCTAATCTGCTCATCCAGACATGGTGGTTGGCAATACGAAATGGAGGTTTTGGAACCGGGAGACTGACACTTCCGTCTCCCGCCAAGGGCGGGCCAGACTCTCTCCGATCCAACGCATAACTGTTAATATAGACCAGCACCCGGATATAGCCTGTTTCCGGTTTTGTTGCAATTTACTTCCCATTCGCTCTCGGTTAAAGTTGATGACGCTTTGAAAACCGAATTTTAAAAGGAACCATCAGTTGGTCTATCAAACAGAAACAGTGATTCAGATTTGCTTCTTGGTATAGCTTTTTATGTCTGTGATTTTGTAGCTCCAGTCCATAGGGTCAAGATGAAGGATTTACTTGTTTGAAACTATTTTTAATCATCGCTACGTTATTCCAAGTTTTCTTTTCGCTGTTTTTTTTTTCATCCGACATTAGGCCATTTAAAAATAAGAGTGGAAAGCCAGTATTAACTGATTGTCTATTGCTATTCATTTTTAACGAGTTTATCTTCCATTTACATATTTTTTATTATATATTATTGCAACGCTGTAAAACAACCTCGGACTTCATACTAACCCCATGCACTTGTCATTTTATATATTCTACAACCGTTATTCTACAACGCTTTTTATGTTCTGAAACCATTAGGCATATAGGATTAATCGGAAATAAAGAAATATAAGATTTAAACATGCATTCCATATCCTGGGGAGCACGTCTAACATGGACGACGTCTTACCTATTAGATTGTGTAGCTCAAATAGCAGGCGATGTTAAATATAGAACTATCACTATATAATTTCTCAAAAAACTCAGACTAAAATGAGTTAGTAAACAAACAACATGGCTCGAAGTATGTTGCATGAATATAAAATTATACAGAATGTCAGAAAGCCTATTCAAGATGTTGATGAATATCCATGAAGAAAACTAAAAGAACTTTTAGAAAAGCTAATCAAGAAGAAACGACGAACTATTAAGTGTATGAAGATGTAGAATGCATGGTTTCTATGTAACGAGCTAACAACTTGAAATCATTTTTTTTATAAGAAGAATGGAGTCCCATTGAAAGAGAATTGTCTTTTCTTGGCCAGCTGGCAACAAACGTCTCCCCCAATTGGGCACTGTGGCCTCGACCTTCGCTCTCCTACAGGCGTCACTCCACTCATACGCTTTCTTAAGATTGTATACAACCAATCACTTACCTACCAAGTTCTCCAAAACGTGATGTGGATAGCGAATGCGCGACAGCCATTCATTACAATCTGACCTCGACACTCCAAAGCGCTCCAATAATCCAGCACGAATGAGACATCAAGTACATAACTGTACCTTATAGGCTTATGTCTTCCCTTGACCAACGCCAATATACGCACCGTATCTGATCGATGTTGCCGGGAAATGTGTTGAATGTTCTGCACTTATTGACTATTGGCACTCCCCTGAACGACGACAGTGCCTTTATTACTGTCATGACGTCCCAGCCCTGGCTCCCAGTAATGCCGCCTTTAATGACATAATTACAAGAGGTTTAAATGAAGCTGGCAATGCCTCCAGGAGACTGTAGGTCTCGACAGGGGAGACGTTTTTTTTTCTTTTCTTTTGCAAACCCACTTATCTAGGACGCCACCCACAGTGAAATGGCAACTTGACCGCACCGGCCACACCGCCTGGGTCCATTGCCCGACAGACCGAGGAGCAAAAAAGAGCAAAATATCATTGAATGGCCAACGGATATACATTTGTGCCGGTTGCTGTTGAGACGTTCAGCATTATTGGTTCCCAAGCTGCTAAACCTGTTCGACAAATATCAGCTTGTCTTCGTGGCGAATCACGAGAAATCAGCTGGCTATTTCATAAAATTACAATCGATGTCGCCCGTAGCAACACATTTGATGGGGGATACACTATACCAACATTAAAATTGCTGCCTATAAATATATATATATATTTTTCAATGTTTCATTTTCCGAAAAATCAAATGTACACATTTAATTAACATCTTTTTCTAGTTCATACATTTTATAAAAGGATTACTAAACCATGATAAAGAAATAAATAAATGAATAAAATTGCTATTTTATGGAATCTTTTCAGTTTAGTTTCGCATTTCTCAGCAGAAGATGACACGAAGTTGAATGACGTTGGAAGAAGACATTTAAAAAAGAAGAAAATTAGGTTATAATTTATGTGAACGATTCCATGTAAAACGAAAAATGATCGGCATCACCTTACGTGACACGAAGAGAAACACCTGGATTCTGTTATATTCCGTGCTAATAGGAATACATACTTGAAAAACACGGTAGATAAAATAAGTAAAGGTTTATTGTAAAAACCAGTACAATAAGAAATAAGGTAAGAGTTATGCGCACGATCGTCGCAAGTCGATCCAGTAATGAGTGCTACTATTGGAAGGCCGGTAGTATTCGTATTAGCCTGAGTCGTACTCAGCAGATCCCAGCTAGATATTTACCAGCCTCCCCACGTGGTAGAATGTGGCACAAGGCCGAGTTTAATGTGGGGTAACCCCAGCCCGTAGGCTCGGCCAAAAATTCCTCGTAGACCCCGTGTAAAACGGGGTCAGGTATCTGTTTCCCGAGACGAGACTCTGCTCTTCGGCATAGCCTCGTCTGGGGATCCAGAAAAGTTAGACCAGCAGAGCTGGAAAAGATTCTAGCTAGATGGTATCTAGAAACTGTCCTACGCAGTCACATGTGGCACAAGGCCGAATTTAATGTGAGGTTCCCGAGATAGTAGGCTCGGCCAAAAAAATGCCCATAGACCTCGCAGAAACGGGATCGGGTCTGTCTACCTCCCTAGACGAGGCTATGCCGAAGGACAGAGTCTCGTCCGGGTTCCTCTCTGCCCGAAGGCAGAGAGTTCGACCAGCACAGCTGGAAAAGATTCCAGCTAGTATATTTACAAACCTCCCCAGGCGATCAGATGTGGCACAAGGCCGGGTTTAATGTGGGGCATCGTAGACGCCGCATAAACGGGATCGGGTCTGTCTACCTACCCGAACGAGACTCTACCCTTCAGCATATACTCATCCGGGTTCCTCTCTGCCTCCAGGCAGACAGTTGGACAGTACAGCTGAGAAGATTTCAGCTAGAGTATTTAGCAAATGCCCCATGCAGTCAGATGTAGCACAAGGCCGAATTTAATGTGGGGTTCCCGAGCACATAGGCTCGGCCAAAAATCCTCGTAGACACGTATAAACGGGATCGGTTCTGTCTATTTCCCCGAACGAGACTCTACCCTTCGGCATAGCCTCGTCCAGGTTCCTGCAGAAAGTTCGACAGTTCAGCTAAAAAGATTTTTCAGCTAGACTCTGTAGTCCGTTGACTTACCGCTACTTATAGGCAGTTACTACCTATAGTGTAATTACATGGGGGTGACAGGTTATTCCATTACATCAGATTCGACAGCAGGCTGAAAAGAAGAGCAAACAATATAAGCTGAGCACGTCTGTCGACTCAGAGACAACAGGTGAACTATTAGAGAGACAGAGTAGACCCCAATGCAGTAGAAAAGAATTAGATGGTGACCTAAGGCAAGATGGCACGACGATGTGTCCCGAAACCCGGTCTCCACATGAGCCAGTATGGCCAGAGATAAGAAGTGGTGGAGGTCAACAGAAGTGAGAAGGCCATGACTTTGGATTTTTAGGTTTTTTGTCTTAATTTATTTTAAATATTTTTTTAAAATAAATTAACATTTAACAATATTCGCAAGCTTTTTTTATAATGAAAGAAAAATTCAGTATTTTTTGAAGTACATTAGTATAAATTGATTCTCTAGATACGTAAGGCTTACGACCATATCACGTTGTAATAGCGGTTCTCGTACGGTCACTGAAGCTAAGCAACATCGAGCCTCGTCAGTACCTAGATGAATGATCACTTGGGAATACCAGGTGCTGTAAACTTGGATGTGCGGGTGGTGTAATGGATAACGTCACAGAATTAGAAATCAGACAACCGAGTTCTAATTCTAGTCAGGGTGGTTATATTCACTTATTATTTCACTGAAATACCCTTTGGAAAGGTATGAAACCATCACCTCTTCTCCTCCTCCCAGCTATGGGTTATTTAGTAGGAATTGTATCAGCAAATCACTATTATATTTAAAATTTCTTACAATTTAAAAATATGGCTTTGGATAACCAGCAAAAGGTTGATAATTCGTAAAAAACTCTTGATACGAAAGTTGATATTAAGCATTTCAAAATTTGTATAAATATGTAAAATGTTTGTGGAATAGCAAAAATAACAAAAGGATGAAATCACGTTATAATTATTTCAGTAAAACACTAATAATTAAAGGTATTTTCTCTATTTCTACTCAAACGATATATGGCCAAAAATAGTTCAGAGCCTTCGGCACTATCATTTTAGGAATACCTCAGCTAACAACGAAGAGGTACTGCTAGGATCATGGCCTTCCACCTAGAGCTGAATTGAGAGGCACCAATTAACTCTCGGAGACTGTGGTTCTATGTGCAAGACCCACCTTGGACTGCCACTTACTTTTTGCTTTGAACCAAATTCCATTCCATCGAACCTACAGGTAAATGCCTTCAAGAATCTTTTGAAACAATTTCTCTTTTTATAATCTCGTAGATCGCACCGGGTTCATTGTTACAAAATATTCTTTCTTTGCAACTATTTTTATGTCAGGTCATTCTACGAGTGCTACTGGTAAACTGTTACTCAGTACGACTTGCCGTATGGCCGGGTCATCGCCGACTAAACTGGTCCCTCCACTAGGACTGTTTGATGAGGTGTTGCGAGACACACAATTGTTTTAAAAGCATGATCTGTGAAAAGACGAATGAACCTTCTTGTAGGGTCAACGGTTATCCAGTTCAGTGGAGGAGAATGATCTCCATAGCTATGTATGTCGCCAGGCGGAGGGGTTTCTAAATAGAAATCCACGGCCAGAGTGGACGGTTTCTCTAATGTAATCAACGCCCATGTGTTCGTGACCAACACGAGCCTTCAGATGGAAAGCACCGGCCATGGTTTGCCCGAGAGATGGGCTCCACTAGGTTTATTTACTCAAAAAAAAAAAAAACGTTACGCATGAATGAACATCTATTTGGCTTTCAAACCAAATATGAACATATGCCAGCTGCGCGGTGACCCTACGACCATACTCGATCATGGGACGGGAGAATGTGATACAACATGGAGTATAAAGTTTGTTGGGAGAAGGAGAAGTGTTGTCTGAAGGGTAAACTCCTTTGGGGCTGGGATATATAATAAGTTTTCTCACCTGTGACAGGTTAAGGTTTTTTTTTTTTTTGGCGCGTCCACGTTGCTATCAAATGTAACATGAGGTCGAGGTTTAAAGTGGATTTAATGGCATGCAGTAGAAAAATTCCTCAAGTTCTCTAGGCACTTCCCTTTTTGAGGACATTTTAGGCGGCGGGCAATAAACACAACCTGACCTCAAATGGAACTCTTACGATCTATCGTCAAAGATGCAGGAAAAATGGTCGGTTCCCTCTCCTGCTCTAGTAAGTACGTGATCCCTCATACTAACCCCCGATCCTTTACAAGAACCAGATCATGCCGAAAATGGAGTACTGCTGTTATATTTGGACGGGAGCTTCCCAGTCCTCACTTTCCAGTCTCGATAGTGTTCAAAAGCGTCTCCGAGTCCTTTTAGGTGATGAATTATTTCCCCCCTTCAACGTCTCTCTCACAAGTGGGATGTGGCGATCCTCTCGCTGCTCTATCGCTACGACCACAGAAAGTGCTTGGATGGACTACATTTCTTCGTTCCACCAGGTCTAATCTTCACGGCTAGGACCCGCCATGACACTTACATAGTAGCAAACCACCCACATTCCCTCCGTATTCTCTCCGTTGTCTCCTCTTTTTATCTTTTAAACTACCTCTTAACGTAACCCCCATTATCACGACTGCTCCCTTGTACAGAGTGAATTTTACTGAAAAAAAAAAAAAAAACATAAAAAAAAACAAGTTATTCCATACGTAATATTCATCGTAATTTGTCAGTCTACTTTTTCTCCGTGGGGTCGTATAGATACCTGGGTTAGTTTCCGGGCGTGTGGTTATGCCAAAGCCTTTTATAAGATAGCCACCTAGGAGATGGAAACCTCTGCTGTACAACCTAGATGCCTCATACCTGCAATTCTTTTGAATTCGTAGCATTGCTGGTGTGAGTCACTGCTGTGTTGTGCAAAAGCCGTGCACGTCTATGATCTCAGCAAGCGTATTGCTGACATCTATTATTGCTCTGGTTTCTGAAATCTAATACCAACAGCGAAGAGGCTACGTGTACAAGTCTGATGGGCTGGGAGTACATAGCTGTTGACTTACACACTAGCAGATTTTGGTAGATATGAATTCGTTTGCTTATCTATTGAGATAGTACTCGGTTACTATAAAGGTTACTTAACAACCTTGTTTAAGGATACCAGAGCACAGCAGATGGTTTAGAAAAGGTGGTTTATAAATTTCCTGTGTCAGTGACTGTCTGACCATATATACATCCATAAATAATAATATCTGTCGACTCGTTAAACGAATACGACCATCATCAGTTTGATCTATGGCTTTAGTTCTCGTGAGAAAGACAATTGCGAAAGCAGCTTCTCTTATTGCAGGCGCGGCGAATTAAGTTATTCTCTATAGGGTCTGTAAAGGTTAATTTTAGACTAAGTTAAGATTGTAGTGATCGGGGAAATATCCTATTTGGGTGTCGGTTTTTACAGAGCATTGGTTCTTGGGAAGAAGCTGTATGAGTAAAACTTACTTCTCATCGATGGAAGTCTTTTTAAAATTCTCTTCGGGATGCTCGTGGATTTTCATGTGGCAGGCAAAATTGGGGCGGCTTCTGCAGGAAATGAATTCATATCTACCAAAATCTGCTAGTGTGTAAGTCAAGAGCTACTTACTCCCAGCCCATCAGACTTGTACACGTAGCCTCTTCGCTGTTGGTATTAGATTTCAGAAACCAGAGCAATAATAGATGTCAGCAATACGCTTTCTGACACATCCCGCATGTTAAGTTATTCCCAGTGTAGTATTGAACCATAATTCAGTAGACGTCTAATCCACTCTTTCTTCGCGATTTTGTCAGTTTTAGTCGCCTTTTTGTGTCTTGTAAATCCTGTATCAATAAACGATTGCAAAGCATTAAACATAGCCCCACTAAAGAGATTTACAGGATCAACTGAATGCCTTTTTTATGATTACTTTCCAACGCACCACAATTTCATAGAAAATTTCCCAACTATAACTACACGTCTGATGCAGATCGCCAATTTACTGAGTTTGTGAAATTCATTTTAGATTTCAATTTCCTTATCAATCATTCACTAGCATGTCCAGATTATATTCAGTGAGTATATTCAGAGCAGCCGATTGAATAGAGGCTGCTATTCTATTCTACATTTTGCCATAATCATCGGAAGAGATATTGAAACAGGAAGAAAACTCAGAAGTGTTTATTTGAAGATTGACTATCTAAAAATATAAAACAATAATATTTAAATATAATTTATTTTTAACGTCCTACTGTATACCGCGTGTAACAGCAAAATTGTCCAAATCGTGTAACAGCACGAGATAATTGCCCAGCCCACAAACTATTTAATATCTAATAAAAAAGCTATCTAAAAAAAACAACAAAAAGCAAAACACACACACACACACACACACACACACACACACACTAAACTAAACTAAACTAATTGAGTTTCTTTTTTCCAGGTTTTCAGATAAGACGTTTAGCCATCTTGACACCATTTGTCATAAGAATCACTGAAAAGCCCTTTGAGTTCTTCAGCTAGAAAGAGAACCAGTTAAAATAGTTTTGTGTCAGACCCACTGTCTTCCCAAATGAGCAATTGTGAGAGAAAAAAGATCATTCAGGCCTTCAGTAATGGTACCAACATTCATACTCTGCTTCCATCTTCAAAATCTATTCAAGAACCATCAAAAGAACGGTGAATAAATTTAAAAAAAAAAAAGAGGGAAAAGTAAAGAGGAAAACTAAATCCAGAGGTCACAGGAAGAGGGATCATCATTTTAATTTAGAGCTAAAGAGATCAATTAGAAAAGATTCAATTAAATCTATATGACCTTTGACACGCGAGAGAGGCGTTTCAGCTGTGACAGTCCAAAAAGCAGTGAAAAAAGACTTGAAAAAGAAATCGTACGTGAAACGTGTAACAGCATAATTTTCCGTCCAACAAAATGTTTAATATCTTAAAAAACACTAAACTAATCGAGTTTCTTTTTTTCAGGTTTTTAGATAAGACGGTTAGCCATCTTGACACCATCTTTCGTAAGAATCACTGAAAAATCCTTTTAGTTATTAAGCTAGAAAGAGAGCAGGTTAAAATCGTTTTGTGTCAGCCCCACTATATGAACAATGGCGAGAGGAAAAAGACCGTTCAGGTCTTCAATAATGGTACCAACATTCAAACTCTGGCTTTCTTCTTCAAATCTATTCAAGAATCACCAAGAGAACGGTGAATAATTTTAAAAAAAGAGGGAACAGTAAAGAGGAAAACTAAATCAAGAGGTCACAACAAGAAGAGGGATCATCATTTCAACTTTGATCTAAATAGATTCTCATTGTTCACATTAGAGTCCAATAGTGTTATAAAAACATCGGAGAATTTCAGTAAGATACAACGGTTCAATGTTTAATCTAAAAATTCGACAATTTTGCTGTTACACGATTTGGACAATTTTCCTGTTACACCCGGTATGTCTGAATAAACATAGAATTTTATCTGATTAATGGATTTTTTAAAAATCTGACTTATTACTTCTAATGTTACTTTTAGTGGGTTAAATGTGTTTGAGGAGATATTAGTTTTTGAAATCATTGAAAAGCACATTTAAATAACTGCTTCGCTATAATGGACATCCCGCAACTTAATGGTAACGTATGCATTTTTTTAATCAATTCACTATAGATTTGAAGTAAACTTTAGAAGGAACCGGAAACACAATCCTAAACAGGAAACAAGACATAAACATTTACTCCTGTTCAAAAGATCGGGGAAGAGTGTGAACCGAGCGATATGCGAACCTATCTAATCATACTGAGAAAATAAATGGATAAATAGTAAATGAAATTTCAGAGTTTAGGAGGAGATGTTAAAAGAATAGAGTTGAAGCTCCTATCATTAAAAAAATGAATATAGGTTCGATTCCGAGCGAGAGGAAAATGTTTTTAGTAGGATTTATCGATTTTTAGGCCGGTAGATGTTAATTTCATTGCTATAACCCCCCCCCCAAAAAAAAAACAACAATAACAAAAGTAAACAAAACAAAAAAAAAGTAAAGAAGTCACAGGCACTTCAACTCAAACACAAGTACTCACTAAATATAACATTTTTTGTAATAAGAAACAAAATTACAGGGTGCGATGGATGAATTGTCGACTAAATTACGCAAAAATGAAAGTAGCACTGACATCTCATTTTAACAGATATATTTACCAAAATTACACAACAACATCTTGAAATACTAAAGAGCAAATTTATTTAACAAAATCGTCATTGGCTTTAACCACGGCATCCCGACGACTTCGGAATCTCCGGCAACTCTTCTGGACGGTTTTCTTCTTTAAGTTGGTGAATGCTGCCATAATCTTTGCCTTTAGTTCATCTTTTATGTTACAAGGAGTTTTGCTGAACTGCGCCCGACACATAATCAAGTCTGGGGAGTTAAGTGGACAGATGTAAAGACTGTTGTGCTTGCAGAAATTGTCTAACAGCCGTGACTGTGTTCTGCGTGCATGGTATGGTTCAGGGTTCTGTTGCCAGATATAGGGTCTTCCAGCAGGCACCGTTTTGACCCAGTACAGCACCACCTCCTAAAGACACTTGATGTAGGCATTCGTGTCGAGTCTGAGGCCCTGTTGGAAATTGCATGTAGGTATAATGTCGCCATTACTAGTGATCACTCCAAACACCTTCGTAATCACCATTAAACTCATTAAATTATTATCGGCACTGTCCTCAGATTGACACCCATACACTCTGTTCGTATTGGATCTTCTGGTGCGAATGTGAATCAGTACATCATGCCGTTTCCAAATTTCTGGCTGAGTGCATTGCGTCATTGTGCTTTTTTCCGCATAACTAACCCTACACTAGTGCGGTTGACAAAATCAAAACCAAAGAACGTGTATGTACGAAATTAAATTAAAAATATAAAATCGCGACAATTTACCCATCGCGCTCTGTATATATTTTATATACAGTGGAACCTCGGTTCACGAATTTAATTCGTTCCTGAAGGCAGTTGCTAACCCAAAATGTTTGTAAACCGAAACTTTTTTTTTTTGCAATAGGAATAAATGTAGAGAAAAAAGTCACAGTAAAATAAAACTGGAAAATAAAAACACGGCGGTCGACTTACGAATGTATTCAACACGGCGGTTGTTCGAGAACCGAAATTATACCGTTTTTATCTCAATTTCGGCTAAAACCGTTTGTTCGACAACCGAAATTTTGTGAACAATGAACTGACTGGTGCATATGTCGTTATGTGGTAAACCGATTCGTATCTAATCTTGCCTTGCCGCAATCGACGGTTTTAACGGAATAGCTGATCACAAAACATAGCCATAATCAAAACAAAGCAGGAAAAAAAAACAACAACAATGACCAAAAAACACTTTTGAGTCCAATTAGCTGAATCAAGAGTTCAATTTCTCCCACTAGAAATATTATTTCTAAATGTTTGCTTACTATCTGTGTTCATGATCATCATAATTATCATTCCCATCAATGGGTGTGATCGTAGACTGAGCCGCTGAGTATCTGACAACTCCTTCCACATATCTAGGTTGAAAGCCGGAAAGGTATTCATTTATGCGTAGTGTGTTTTTGGCAAGTAGACCTGGCGGAGCCCATCTCTCTCTCCAGGTCAAAGTACACCCCACGTTCTCGAAACTGAAGACTTGCTTTGGTCAGGGACAAGTGGTAATCCTCCGCACTCCTATCATCAATGCACTGGCTGTATACGTAATTATAGAGTCCCAGTCTACTCTCTTGTGTAAGATTTCTGTTGACCTTACAGGAAGGTTTACCCACCTTTGAGAGGTTTTGTTTCTAATCCTATTGAGTGTGAAGTCATGCCCCTTAGCAGAAGATCCTGGCGAATGAACCAGTTTAATTGCTGATGTCCCGACCATGCGGCAGTTAATATAGGCTTATATGCTACCAGTAGCAGTCACGACGTGACATGATATATATCTGAGTTTATACAGGTAAAATTAAGGAAATTTTAAAAATTCAGGCTGTGCTGGACTTGCACAGCTGCTGTTGAAATCGCCAATCCCTTGACTGTACTGTCAGTATCAAATTCCTCAAGTCTTTCTTTTTCATTATGGGTCCAAGAAATTTCAACTGCTTCTTTCTGCTTTTGTTTCTATTTTCCTAAAAGCTTCCTCGTGGGCCACATATTCTGTCTATGGCTTTCTTAGCATCTTTCCGTAGAACCACATCTTTGTTGTCTCTGCCTTACTCTTATTTGTAAGGAATTTGTCCCGCATTCTCTGCCATATAGGAGGATCAATATTAAAAAAAAAAACAGTTCAGCATGCTTTACTTTGGATTTTTCTATCTTTCAATGCATCCTATAATTTCAGGAAGGCATCTTTCACTATTTCGATAGTTCTTCGGATTTCGGTGTCACATTTTCCGTCGTCTGTTACGGCACAACACATTTCCGTATCTATTATGTCCTGACATCTCTAGCTCGTAGTTTCATAGCATGAGTCGTGCCTCAAACTGACAATCATACATGCCATCTTTTTAGTTAGTTCTTTCTCCATTCTTTCTAATAATAATACCAGGTCCCGGAGTTTTTCAGTTACCTTTCTGCGTCTGGTATTATCTTATTTTTTAAAGATTGTGTCCGCCAATAATAAATCCTGGGAGAACTTCCAGTTCTCTTAATCTCATCTCCCTGTATAGATTCAATAATTCCTGTAATAAAACGCATCCGTGTCTTATACCCGTTTCTCTTTCTCTATACTTGCTTAACTAGATATTTTTTATCCATGTGTAGGCGCTTTGTTCCCAGTAAATATAACAGATTATTCTGATATAAATAATAAGTTTTATGGGCAGTTCAATTAGATTTGTGTCTTACATTATCAAATGCCTTTGGGTAATCTATGAATCATAAGCATTGCGCGTTCTGATAGATTTCCGATCATAAAAGTAGCATTTCTTGTTCCAGTATATTGAACAAAGCTATACTACACAGTTTAATTATGCTACAAGTTCTATTCATCAGAACCCGGATGTTAAGCTCAGTTTTTGTGGTAGATTAAGCCATTTCTCTATGAAACTTCTATTCATTTGCAATTGGTTTCTAGGAAGATGGCACAGCTGAAATCTTCCAGTGTTTCGCCAGTGTCATACATTTCATTTATTATTTCCGCAATCTTATCGATCCTGAAATAATCTAAAGCTAACAGCATTTCTATTAAAAGATCCATCTGATCCTATCGCTTTGTTTGTTTTCATCTTGGCCAATGTTGATATTAGTTGTGATTTTAATACTACAGGTTCTTCTATGTTTTTATGTGTTGTAGGTTTATCCACTCATCATAGAAGATTATCCAATGTATTTGTTCCATTTTAAGTATATTTTTCTTTTCTATTATGATCATTAACTTTTTACATTTTATGCATCTTGCTGAGAAGTACATCTTTTGTCCTGTTATTTCATTTATCTTTTTATGCATACTTGCTATGTCTATGTTCCTTAATTTTTCTATCTCTGCAAAGTTCTCATTGAACCATTCATCTTTTGCCTGTTTGCATTTATATCGTTTTTGTTTAATGTTCTATATTCTGTTCCATTCCTTGTCATTGTTTACTGTCTCTTTTTCATCAGCTTGAGAATTTCATTCATTTCTTATTTCTGTTTTCTCTTTCTTTGGGATGATTTCGTTCACCGATGTCACTAGTATTTCCTTTAAGAATCTCCAATTTGAATTCTCCACCTTTTCTAAGTTCATATATTTGCTCTTCACTGTACCATCGTATATCTGTTTAAAAATTAAGTCATCCTAGAGTCTGTTGTATTGTAGATTAGACATTACTTTGACATCTGAGTGTCATATTAGACGGCTAAGACAATAGTTTGTTCTTTCTCCCACATCAAAAATCAGAGGAAGGAAGGTCAGAATTTTAAATCAAGAGGTAGATTCTATACGCAACCTGTCAGCAATACATAGTTTTACCAAACCCAGTAGTTTTAAATAGTCATTTTCTTATCAGATGTGGATATCATTATCTGTGTTGTAAGTATACAATCTATGTTTCCATGGATGTTGATTACAATTTTTCCCGATTTGTTGGTCTTTCCTTCTTTCTCATACACATAAGGAAATTGACTGGCTTTTGCCTACAAATACAAAATCGATTTGTAGCCAGGATGTATAAACGCCGCGTTTCTTGGTTTGTCGGCTTTTATTCCAATGTTGACGCCATCTTGAGTCAGTCAGGCATAAAATTACTTTTGCCAGGTCCTTGACTGCGCATGCTCCGTTACATAGCGTGTCATGTGTTCTTTGTTGCTGTTGAACAAAGACATTTTGTAAGCGCTGCTTGCTTACACAACGCGTACTCGTATTTACTTAATCGTCAAACGATACTGTCCTGTTGGGTAAATAATCATTTAATCCTATTTAACATATACACGTTTATCTATTTGGTATTTTTCGAATTTATGGGCAAGGACATTGGTACTTATATTATTATTAATATTTTATGAAAACTGTGTTATCACGAGTAAGATTTACTAAACAAATAAGTCAAGGCTTTAATTCATTCTAACCATTGTATATTCAGCGTTAAAACACGGCAAAAGGAAAAAAAATAATTCAGCTCTGAATATATTTGAAACTGATGTAGGGCATGTAAACCACGAAACAGACGAGTGTCTGTAGAGATTATATGTAGTAGCAGAAGACTGCAATCTAGTAGCAGCAGAAGACTGCAATCTAGTAGCAGCAGCGGCTGATTGACACCTTTGAAAATCTCTGTTTACAAGAATATATTTCATTTCTTTCGCCTAATGCGTAGGGTCATACATCTAACGGGAACCTCTCTTCAACCAACCAGTATGTAGTCGATTTTTGGAACGCACTCTGTTGTTAACGAAAACGCGTAACGTTTTCCACATACATAGATATAAAATGATCAAATTATTTTATGCCTATTTAATGAAATAAATATTTAGAGCTTATTATGTTATTTGTTTACTGTTAAAGCTCTCTATGTTTTTAATGTTGAGCACTTTCCTTGATTTAAAAGTGATGTCTTCCAATAAACGGATGATTCCTTGTCGGGGTGTGTGGGGGGGGTAATACGTAGTAGCATCAGCAGCTGACAAACCCATTTACAAACAGATGCTTTTAAAAAAAGGAATTCATTCTTTTTTTCTTTCTTTCGTCTATGCGTAAGGTCAAATACCCGACGGGAAGCACACTCTTCTCTAACTGATCAGTATATAAGACTTTGCTCAGAAACGTAGACTTGAATTCTGTTGGTAACAGAAGACGTACTTTTTCAACAGCCAGAATTTTATTATTTTATTCCTATTTTATGGAAAAATATAAGAATGATATAACGCGTGAAAAGTTGCTTGCAAAGGTTGGTGCAAGGAATTTCTCATTAAACGATCGATTAGCGGAGTTAAGTCGTTAATAATCAAATGGAAATATTACTTGAAAATGATCTACATACGACTCATAATATAATCAACATATTCAAAATACGTGACTTAAATGTCTAGCATCATTTATACAATCTTGATTATGTTAGTCGCTTTGATGTGTAATTTCCACATAAATTAAACGAAAAAAGGAGACTATTGTATTTAAATGCTCTCTTTGTGAATCATGTTTTGGATGGCAATGAAAAGTGGGAAGCAAGAAACCACGTGACCTATCTAATGAATTTCCACTGATGTGATGTCGTGTATATGGTAGGTTTGAAAGTGAGTACTCTTTGGAGAAAGAAACGAATGATTCGAACAAGTACAGTTCGAATTTGAATGTTTAGAAGCAGCAATCAAGGGAAAACATCTGGAGCTCATATTGCGCAAAATATCCTTAGGCTGCTCGTTTCTCTAGTCATTAGCTAAAAATTGTTACAGTGGGATGGGAAAATTTGAACTTATATTCCATATTCGCCAGATAACCATCCATTCTGATAATTGCAGAACTGGTCTTAATGCAAAATGTCATCACTTCCTTGGAATAAAGCACGGTGAATGAAACATATGGGGAGCAGAGAATGGAAGAGATTTCTTTAATCATTTCATCCCAAGCAAGGCAATAAAGCCACTAAAACACATGTGATTACTTAGTGTTAAGGAAGATGAGAAAAAAACGGCATAGAGAGAGAACAATAAAAGAACAGAAATTACATTTAAAATTTTGAAAATCAAAGTTGGCTGGAAAGAGAGTTCACAACCGAGAAATGCGATAGAAGATACTCTTAGCATAGAACTTACGGTTACATCTAGCCATTTCAACGGTAAAATTATGAGACCTCGCCGCCAATCTAGTACTGCGCTTATATTCATAAAATCTGGTAAACATAGGATAAAGTTCATCGGAACAATTGCCATGAAAATATTTATAGAAAATGCACATTATGGCGGTGGCAAAAGTGACAAAAGGCAAGATACCAGGCCAGATATTTCAGATTCTTCTGTGTATTTTACCAAGCTTCTCTAAATACATAGCAGAAGCACCCAACCTGTTGTGGCAGAGTTACTGGAAAGAGAACAGAAAACAGTAGAATAAAACGCTAGTTATATTTCTCAATAAAGTTAACATAGGTATTTAAAAAGAATTCAATTATTTTTCACTAAATGAACTTTTTAACTATTTGGTAATAATTACAGTAGAAGGGAATCTGGCAATATTATTTTCTTCATTATCGTTTTCCTCTTGTCCATCTCTTGTCAATTAATCTGTTTACAGCCACATCAGGTATCTATCGCTGTTGAAACATCATTTTTAATCTAAAAAATCCTGTTGACCTTTCTGAGTTTAATGAGAATTGCTTGAAGCCGGAACAAATCGACTGGTAAATAGTTTTTCAGATCTTATGGCGCCACAGTCTTCGCCAAACAAACAATGAAAAAAGAAAATCGAATAAAAAAACAAACAAACAAAAATCGACACGCTATTTTAGTACTTGTTGATGACATTGACGTATTTATATGGTTTAAAAGGCAAAAAAGAGTGAAAAAATTACTGTCGTAAAATCTTTTCTTTCTTCTCTTCTTTTACTTTGTCATTTCTTTTTTCTCTTCTTATTTTTCTTTCTTTTCTTGCTTTCTTTAAATAGTTGCAACTTCCTGCATTAGTTTCTGTGGGTGCTTATTTCCATCTTTCTTTCTTTCTTTCTTTCTTTCTTTCTTTCTAAGCCTGTCTTTTTATTATTATAACACCTGTCTCCTTTTTTCTTTCTTTCTTTCTTTCTTTCTTTCTTTCTTTCTTTCTTTCTTTCTACACCTGTCTTCTTTCTTTCTTTGGATTGGCTTTTTTTTCTTTTCTTTCTTTCTTTCTTTTTTTCTTAGACGTAACTGGTATTTTCTTTAAATTTTATGCCATGGAAATCTCAATTTCAACGTTAGTATTATTAGTTCATTCGCAATCACCTGCGCCTGTAGCAATACAAGGAGGCGCTGAAAATCTTTTGGTCTGACTGACTTCCAAAAATATGACCAAATTTTTGGCGGGTTTTTTGATCAGGCTGATAATTTTTTTTAGCACCCCTTTTATACATATATGATGAGATATTTGAAAGCAAGGTTTTTTGATTAAATAGGCTGATAATTTTTTTAGCACCGAGCTTATACAACTATGAAATTTAACTTTACCAGAGATATTTGAAAGCAAGAAGAAAAATCTTCGAAAGTTGTTACATTCCTTTGCCTGTAAAAAAACCTCAAATCTGTTACGAAAAAAAGAATTAAACAAAATCCTAGATTAAATAGTAAATGAAAGCTCCCAATGGCCTTTCATAAAGCTTTCGAAAGAAAAACCGACATGGACTAACCATCAGTTGGATGAAGGCAATATGTATGGTCATTAGCAAAACGGACAACCCAAGATGCGAGCTACAAAATGGAGCCATTTGCGTCAAAAACGCATCGAACTAAATACAGCCCACGACTTATAATAGAAGAAGGTGGACAAATGTAACAGAGACACACAAAGGAATACTGGAATAGCGAAAGATGCCTTTCAAAAAACAAAGTAAAAACATAAAGATTTTCATAAGAAACAAAGAAGATAATACTGAACTGCTATGTAATATCAGTCCTCCGATATGATGGACAATTTCTTGAGACTTCGGGCAACATAGGATGTGGTTCTACAGAAAGATTTTGAGAATACCAAAGATGGAATATGTGAACAATGAGGAAGTTTTAAGGAAAATGGAAATTAAATATACACTTAGAATCAGGAAGAAGCAGTTTATGCGACGCATAATGAGTAAAGAAGGCTTGGAGAATTTGACACCCACAGGATAAACTGAAGGCAAGAGTAATAGAAAGAAACATCAAATAATCTAACGACCTCGTGTAAATGGATGGCAGAAGAGGGATAAGCATATTTTAGGACTACAGTAGTTATGAAGTTGGGAAGAATCGTAATCGCCCACGTCCTGAAGGGATGTGGCACATAAAAGAAATTTAGTTATAGCACATAATGCACTGAGTCATAAGTGTAGTGTTTTTAAGCGAACTCTTTACAGGTCTAAGGGAACGGTTGAATTCATAATACTTTTAATACGGAAGCGGATTAATTGAGGAGGAAGTGTAGAAAAATAACAGAAAATATGAAAGTAATTTCTGGTTACAACTTTGGAAAGAAACAAAACCATTTCGAACCTATTTTCTGAAATTGTGGCACACATTAAAACTTTGAAATGAAACGAGGCTCGAATTCTGTGGAAACAGGTTTCATTTCCAAATCTTCTGATAACATTCACTGGTATGTACTCCAAGACAAACCAGACACCCCAGTAATGTTATGACAGCGATCTTCATTGATTGCGTGGCAAACATACTTTTTTTTTTGTTATTTTGTTTTATAGATGGTCGGCGATATCGTGGTTAGTTTTTGAGCGACATGTCGTCATATATGGAATGTGATAACACGTTGAATGCTTTCGTTTTTTGGCACCTTTTTTTTTTGTCTAATCTAAAGATTCTTTCTGCAAAGCGTCTAAAAGCATTATAATAGTCTCAGTAACAGTTTTTCTGCAAAAGAAACAAACTTCACGCACACTCTTTGTTCTTTGCTATTAAATATCGTGACACGTAGCGACAAAATATTCCAGTTCACGTAACATTTAAATTCCATTTTTTGAGAGGTCTTTCTTCACACACACACACACACACACACACACACACACACACATATATAGATATATAGATAGATAGAGAGATAGAGAGAGAGAGAGGATAAATTCATTTCTTCTTAATTCGTTTTTACTCTAACGGCGGGTGTTTCAGATTTTTCATCTGATTGTATATATATAAGTTTAGTATATATATATATATATATATATATATATATATATATATGCATTTATCAAAATAAAAAGAAAGAACAGTCAGATTTATAATCCACAGTTCTTTAGCATTTATTTTTAAAACCAGTGCTCGATACATAGCATATCATAATATTATAATATTATTATCTAAAAATATGTATTCATCGCTACACAGAAATTAACATGTTTCGCAACCAAAACCTAAACATTAAATTAAACCTAGAATTAAAGTTTTGTTCATTCTCAAGTGATGTTGAATCTTAATTTTAAGTTTAATTTAAGGTTTATGTTTTGTTCGAAACATGGTAATTTTTGTGTTGCGATGAATACATATTTTTACTTTTAAGTATATATATATATATATATATATATATATATATATATATATATATGTAATGAAAGAATTATTTTAACATATTTATTGTTTTTACCTTATTTTTATAGATATAAATATTTAAGTAAATGCTCTGTTTATTATAAGCTGTATTAACAGCATTTAACGGCTTGAATGACCGTATACGAAAGAGTGGTTCAAAATTATTCACATAGCTGGTTTCAACAATCATTTGAAGTTTTTGGAATCAATCTGTATAGGATTACGGAAACCTTCTCTTTACAGGCAGAAGGACTTAATTTGTTGGGTGATATTTTACTTTAACTGTCCCACGCTAATTATTTACACACGATTTCCCCTCCCCTCGTTAGAATTATATATACTTATATGTTATTGATTTTAGCGTGTTTCCCCTTTTTTTGCTTTCATTTTCGTCGTTGTTCTTTTCGTTTAATTTATCAATTTTTCCAACGATTTTCTCCTGATGAGATGTTGGACGAAAGAGCCTTAGGGACTATTACCATTAATAAATTCCGTGTTTTTAAAACAGTATACATATTTGGTACCTCTAAGCATTTGTTTTATATATATATATATATATATATATATATATATATATATATATATATATATATATATTTTTTTTTATTATAAGAGATTATAATAAAACATGTTGAATTAGCTACATAAAGGCTTTCATGTTTCAATATTTTGAACTCTTCCAGTGATGATGTTTTTTACAAGTATACTAAATTTTATAACATTGCCTTAAAAAGTAGTGGCTGTATGTACTCTGACATCAAATATATAAAACATAACTAGAGCGATAGTAGGAATAAAAATAGAAACAGAAAAATCATTTGGTACCCCCCGCCATTTAATTAAATGCTTAATACTAATTTAGGGCAGAAGTGTCTGCATTTAATTGAGAAACACTACCCCAGAAATAATCCACTTAGTAAGACCTTGTGAAGCTTTAAATGAACCGTGGTCCTAATGTTTACATGAAAAATTAGAAATCATCAAATTTGCTGACAAAATATCTCTATTAAATCAAAGGAGTGAATTAACTGTAAATTGCCGACTCCTTAAAATATATTTAGTTTTTTTTTTAAATTACATATTACCATTTCTTATAGCCATAATTTATGAGTATATAATGGTCCACCCTCTCTGGGTAAGTACCTTATTTTGTTTATTCACCTTTAATATTTCTATGTACTGCTGTCCAGTTAGTATTTTTAATATCTTATATAGACGTTCCACATTTTTAATCTTATCTACAGGTCCCTTTAAAAAGCTTCCTGAACCTAAAAATAATTTTTAAAAAGTCTTTTTTTTCTGTTAACGTTTCGTCTGATTAAAATACCCCTCCTTTCAACACTCTTTCAGAAAATTGAACATGTCTATGTTCCGGTTTATCATGACATGAAAAATAGCTCATCCACGTCCACCCCTTGACCTTACTTTTCTATTTAGCGTAGATCTGAAATTTAATTGGTTAATCATGACATACCCACAAGTCTAATTTTAATTCTGACCTTCACGTTCTTCCCTTAAACGTTCGGAAAAGAGGTATTGAAACATGAAACCTTTTGTGTAGCGATTTTAGCAGGTTTTAATTATAAAGTCTTATAATAAAATAATAATAATATATTGCTTTACTTTGTATTACGCACTTTTTTAAAAGTAAATACAAGAACAGTGTAATTTTCCTGCGTCTGTTCTTTTCTATCGTATATATATATATATATATATATATATATATATATATATATATATATATTTATTTTTTATTTTATATATATATATATATATATATATATATATATATAGAAATTATATATATATATATATATATATATAAATTATATATATTTAATAAGTTTAATATTTTTTCAAATTTTTTCGCGTCTTTTTTTATCCGTTGGTAAAAGGAACGTTCATGAGTTTTTACACTTTAAATTTTGCTTTTGTTTACGTTTATTCCATTGAATAATTTTCCATTTACAAATTTTATATATATATATAAATATATATATATATAAAATATATAAAAAAAATTTAAATGCAAAAATCAAAAAAGCGATTTACTAAAAAAAAAAAAAAAAAAAGCAGGAGGGGGAGCAATGAAAGTTGCAGAGCGTTAATAGATTTTCTTGATTATTTTTATAAGACCGAGATGTTGGTCCTCAGGGTCGGGGAATTTAAAAGAGGAGAGAAACTAAGTCGTGGTCGGTCAATGTACGAAAGAAAACTGTTCTAATGCATAAAAAATATAGAATGACATTTCTCATTTTTGATTGTGACATACATAAATCACCATCACCAATTATATATTGATATATATATATATAAAATCATTGTAATCCGATAAAACATATATATAATATATATATATATATATATATATATATATATATATATATGGGGATCGAGAAATTAATTAACTGTAAATATCAATTTTTGGGTTCATTGTTTTCCCGAAATTCGAAGTTTCTTGAAATTATCTATTCTTCAGGGGATCTGTTATTTGAATAAGTTTATTTGCAATTTTTTTTTCAAATTTTTCGCGTCTTTTTTAATCCGTTGTGTATGTGTTTTTATACACATGTTCAGAACGTTCATGAGTTTTAATCGTTTTTTATAATAAACACGTTCATGAAAGATTTGCTTTTGTTTACAGTGTTCGTCCGTGTAATAAAGTTTTCCATTTACAAACTTTATATATAAAAATGTATTGAAACATGAAATCATTTGGTACACCCCCATTTAATTAAATATTGACTTAATTTATACCTTTTAATTTTTAATAAAAGTTTGACAGAAAAGTGTCTGCATTTCCAATTTGAGTGACAACACAAAGCCCCTGAAATAATCCTTGAAATTCGGTTGGTCTGTTCTGTATAGTAAGTCGACCATAACTTTTTCGATCGCCTGAAAACGGTTTGACCGTATAACGAAAGAAGTTTTCGTAAAAATTTCACACCAAAACTTATTCTTAAACGGTGTAAGAGCTTTTGATATTCTTGCTTAATAATATTATTATTAATAAAAATTATTGTATTTTAATTTTAATAAGTAAAAATTGGAATTATTTATGACTGACGCTAATACATTCGTCGGTATTTGAAATCAGTTCGTTGATTCATTTTTAGTATTGTTCAGCCATTTTTGCGTTATGTAGCATGTTCTTCAAAAAAGCAATAAATAGATCTCTTCCACCAAAGATTCTTTCTCTAAATTAGGAAAGTTTGATGAGGTCGAGTCTCTATAGAAGCCGATTTATAACTATTCTGAATAGTCGGTGACATATTTTACGATAAGCCTAGCCTGACTGTAACATAGCGGATTAAAGTATTTTTAGTGGAATTATATCCGGATAATGCCTGTTTTAAAAGAAAAATGGAAATCGGTCTGTAGAGTAAGAAGTAGATAGGCTTGGATTCTGGAGATTGCTGTTGAGGAATACAAGTTCTCGTCTGATCGTCGAAGTAAAGCAACGTTGAGTCTGGTCACTACTCAGATAGGTGACCGCTGGGAAATGCCAGATGCGGTAAGCTACGCGACAGCCCAAGAAGCCGGCGATGAACACAATCTCGCTAAAGAGTGTTCCAAATACTTGGACCGATTTTAAATGTGAATTAAGTTTAATGATTTTTTTCTTTTTCTTTCAGATTTAACAATTTAAGTCTTTGGCAATTTCAACCGTGGAAAGATTAACAATCAAACTACGTGTTGAAATTATTGAAGCCTATTACGAAAATGGACGTTCAAACAGAAATGCATTTCGCGTACTTCGCGAGTTTTTGGTCAACATAATCGACCAACCGAGAGTGAAACGATGTAACGTTGTTGTGTAGGGGTTCAATTCCTGCGCGCGATGATAAATAGAGGTGTCGGGATTTTCGGCCATATTCTCGTGCACTGCAGCAATGTTTTCAGATGAACGGCGTAAACGAGAACGCAATGGTGTTTTCACATCTGCCACCGACACAGTTTGTTTGAATTTACGAACAATTTTTCCAATTGCACTCTTGAAACTTTAACACGTTGTTTGATTGTTAATCTTTCCGTGGTTGAAATTGCTAAAGACTTAAGTTGTTAAATCTGAAAGAAAAAGAAAAAAAAATATCATTAGATGCCTAAACTTAATGCACATTTAAAATCAATCCAAGTTATTGAAACACCTTTACTAAGAGAAAACCTCGATATGGGGAAGTGCTTCTGAATAGACCGGTCGTGACTTACCTGGAGTGGAGCGAGTGAGGTGTTGAGTAAAGATATTTACTAAACTTTCACCTAGCAAAAAGACACAGACGAAGGAAAAAATAAGGCGGAAGGTGATTATATTTTAACACTCTTCCAAGTGAGAAGGAGGTGTCTGCTTTAAAAATCAGCATTCAAATATTGGTTTTTAGCTAAGATTGTGCATAAACCTCTGGGGTTAGGGGGAAATACAAAAGTATTTAGGGTAAGCCAAGAAGGTACACATTTCTGATTTTACATGTGTGTCTGCACATGCGCATGTGTGATTGATTGATTTGCTTTTTTATGTCTTATTAACACTTTGGGGTTTTTTTAAAGACGGAGCGTATTTTTGGGATTGGAAGAATAATTCTTTTTTTTTTTGCAAGTGAATCTTACATTAACAGTTTGAAGAATAACAATGATTTTTCCAGATACAGGTCCTACTTTTTAATCCATAACTGGGGGAAAGGAGCGGGATTCATAACTTTTCCAAGTGTATAAAAGTGCATGTAACGATCAAAAATGGATTTCGAACCTCGACTTTCCTATTTCGCATTCCGAACTGCTCTCCTTTTACACCACCAGCACAACCTTGTGTGTGTGTGTTTTACAACTTAAATCGTGAATTAATGAGCTTAATCCGAAATTATTTCTTATTACAACAAACATATGCTGGCACATGTGTTTTATTAGACGTCCCAACTTATTTACAGTGAAATTGACGTCTCGTAATAAACATCTTAATGAGCGCGAGATATATCGTTCGGTAATAAACATTTTTAATTTTTATACCGTCTGGTAATAAAAATCTTAATGAACGTAACATATATTATCCCATAATAAACATCTTAATTAAAGCGAGGTATATCGTATCATAATAAACATCTTAATTAAAGCGAGATATATCGTCTCGTAATAAACTTATGAGGTGGCGTAATGGATAGTGGCTCGGATTGTGGAATTGGAGTCATTACATTCACTTACGTGCTAATACCCTTGGGAAAGATATGAATCCTCTTCTTTTCCACCTCGAGCTTCTTGGAGAAGGTAACTGAATTCAACCCCAGTTCCGTCAGAAACACCACTTCTACTGCGTCTGCAGTACATGTGGTGCTTCTATGACCCTGATGGGTCACGGGAGACGCAATTGCAATCAAATAGATATCTGAATGAAATAGCAAGATATATAGTCTCGTAATAAACATCTAAATGAAATCAAGATACACTGTCTCTTAATAGACATCTGAATCAAAGCGAATGGAGCAGTATATGAAAGAGAAAATTGCATTAGAAATCAGAATTAGGAAAAGCAAAGAAATATTGGCATTATAAGGAAATGATTAAATTAATCTAAAGATCGTGACTATTTCAAACTTGAAAAGCCGTGTTAATTATTAATATAAGAACTACGAAACTCTCACGGGGACTAGCGTAATATGAAACATAAAATTGTACGTCTCTTTAATGTTCTGCCTGACAAACTTACAGACAGACAGAGAGAATAGGAGCTATGCATATTATTTTTCAAGAGCCCGCAAGTGAATATCCGTTAATATGCATTTATTTAAATGCGAAAGAACATAAACAAAGTTCAGCGCATGCGCAGTTTTGCGTTTTGCGAGAAGCCGAATAGCGGACGATCATGAAAATAGTTTGTAAACATCATTTCACGCAGTGAAAAGAACAACATGAAATGGGTTGTTTCATCTCATTAAAAAAGTTTGATGTCTTGCTTTTGTTTTTCATCGATTTCCACAGATAACGAACACTGACGGACAGATACGAACATAATAGAATCAGCAGAAGAGAGATATAAGAAAAATATAAGCAAACTAATTTTCTCCTACCATAAAAATGACTTTGATATTGAAGTCATTTTACAATTGCATTGTTCATGGTTTCTACATAAGTAATATATGTGTTTTATGTGAACATTTAACTCTATAGTGACATGGAAGAATACGTTCTGCATTTGAAATTCTTAAAACAACAGTATAATGTTTCTAATAAAACCCCTTTAACTCTAGATGCTTCCATAAAAAAGCGATACATTCAGTTGAAAATAAAAAATAAAAATCCTCCTTGATAATGTCTAAAAGAATGACCGAAAGAGCTCGGACATGCAGAACTTTTGGACAGTTTTTTACACACTTCGTGTCCAGAAAAGTGAACACTTGTACGAACACAAGAAAAACTAAATAACAAGATAAAACGCAGTACATTGTCCGTCGTCTTTAATGAAACATATATATATATATATATATATATATATATATATATATATATATATATATATATACATACATACATACAGGGTGCGATGGATAAATTGTCGTCTAAATTAAGCCAAAAATGAAAATAGCATTGATATCTCATTTTAACAGATATATTTACCAAAATTACACAACAATATCTTGAAATGCGAAAGGATAAATTTATTCAAGAAAATCGTCATTGGCTTCAACCACAGCACACAGGCAACTTCGGAATCTCTTGAAAATCGTCTGGACGATCTCCATGTCTAAGTTGGTGAATGCTTGCCCTCAGTTTCTCTTTGATGTTACTGCGCCGCACACATAATAATCAAATGGGTAGCAGTCTAGGGAGTTAGGTGGCCAGATGTAAAGGGTGATGTGATTGCAGAAATTGTCTGACAACCATAACTGGGTTCTCCTGCTTGTGTGGTATGGTGCAGAGTCCTGTTGCCAGACACAGGGTCTTCCAGCAGTTATCCTCTTCACCCAGGGCAGCATTACCTCCTCAAGACACTCATGAACGATCATAGTGAGTTTTCCAAGTTGCCGTACCTTCGCAATCATCATTAGGCAAATTCAACTCTTTCCGAATCCTCTGCACTGTCCTCAGATTGACGCCCAGATACTTTGAAATATTCGCATTGGAGCTTCCGGTTCGAATGCCAAGCAGTACAGCATGCTGTTTACAAATTTCTGGCGGAGTGAATTGCGCCATGGTGCTCTTTTTCTCAGAGACGGTGCCAAACTGACACGACCACACTGTACAGTCAACAAAATAAAATAAAAAACAATGCGCATGCGCGATATTAAAAATAAAAAAAATTAAAAAATCCCGACAATTTACCCATCGCACCATATGTATATATATATATATATATATATATATATATATATATATATATATGTATATAGTTCGTTGTAGACTTACGTCCACGATTGACTACGTAAATCGATCTGGTTTTTAGTTGGCGTGTAATTAATTGTGGTAATCTAGGGAAGGTTACTGAATAGAATAATCAAACGAAAGTTTGTAATGGACGATAATAATTAGGACAAGAACAACGCATATAAGATTCGACAGCGGCGCGTAGAAGTAGTCAACTGCTAGAAGTGAGTCAAGTGAATTTCACAATGAATCTTCAACTGCAGGATATCTACCAACAGCCTCAAGCTGTCAGATGTGGCACAAGGCCGAATGTAATGTGGGGCATCCGAGCCTGTAAGCTCTGGCAATGGATCCCCATAAGACCCCGTATAAAACGGGGTCGGGTATCTGTTTCCCGAGACGAGACTCTGCCCTTCGACACAGCCTCGTCTGGTGATCATCTCTGCCCGGAGGCAGAGAGTTTGACCAGTACAGCTCGAGACGAATCTCTAACTGCAGACCAACATAGAGTATTTACTACTGTATTTATGTGCATGAGGACATACCGTCCTTAGGTATGTTACAACATTAATTTTGCAATCTTTTTCGTTCTTTATTCATTATAGTATCATTATTAAAAAATTTTTTTAATGATTCTTTGGGTTTGATACCATTGTATCATCTCCCGACACATTGTTTTTTTTTCTTATTCTTATGTTAATCAGATTTAAGTCAACCACTGCATACTACACTACAGTTGGTTTAATATTTGCTGAATTAAAAAATAAATCAAAATGCAGGTGCAAAAATAGAAAATATTTTATTTGCAAAAATTACCAAAATACATACGAATACAAAACATTTTATTAGCCACTGTGGCTGGATTATGGATCGTCGATCTTACCAGCTGTGGCAGGATTATGGATCGTCGATCTTACCAGCTGTGGCAGGGCTTGAGGTAGTAGGTGAATTTATTTTTTCTTATAAGCGTGGTCAGCTTTGTCTGAATTGTTTCTTTTTCTTCTAATAAATTTCACGATGTAGATGAAACATATCGTGTGCCATCCGTTCAATTTTTGCAACTTGTTCGATGTTTGGATCCCTTCCTTCCAAATGTTCAAGGAGTATATTCAGTAGAAATAAAGCTTCTGATAATCCCTGTGTGGGAAATTTCTTTTCTGCCTCCTCGTCGTCGTCTTCCTCCGCATTTCTTGTTTCTTCTTCTGTCACTCTTTCTTCTTCGAATGTGATTAACTCTTCCTTTGTAAGTTTTCCAGATCTTAGGTCTAAAAACCTCCGCGGCATCTTACACTTCACACTCCAAGTTTCCTATTTTTTTTTCCGAATCATTTCAGATTCATGTTCACTGTCAAATCCAACAACATAATTAACATCGCGCTTAACGCACTTTTTTCCAGATGCCATTCACACTCTTCTTCGTCAAAGGCTCCCAGGCGGTAGCCACATTCTTGATACACTTATAAATGTTGAACTGTTTCCAAAAGTCTCGCAACGATAGTTCTGTGTTTGTTAAAAAGGTGATTGGGTGAAGGTTGTTCGAATATAGTTCGCTTTGGTTGAAGCAATCGATTCTTGGTCTGTGGTTGAATGGAGTCGTGTTTAGTGGCAAATATAGAAAAAAATAAAATAAAAAGTACTTCCATGTCAGGATGGAGGTTGTCTACATGTTCCAGGCGCATTATCCGCCAGCGATGAAATCTTAAAGGAATTCCTCTCACTATTCACGAACTTGAGGAATAAAAACAGTTTTGAAAACAGTCTTCGTACAGTGATTGTCAACCACGTTTTATAGTTAGGACGGAAGTAGACAGGCAGTGTGTGCTTGTTTACGTTCTTGAGTGACATGTTAAAGAAAGCTTCAGCTTAAATCCCGCTGTGTCCCACCACCAACAGTCATCCTATCCTTAAATACTTTAAATCCATGTATGGTTTTGGTTCATTTGTGGATATAAGTGGGTGTTTCCAAACAATGCCGTTTCATTAAAAAAATGCTATATTTGGGATAGCCGTCATCCGTAATTCATCAGCAAATATACTAGTTGCTTCCTCATCCGCACTCATTGCCTCGCCGGTCACTTGAGCGTTATGAATCTGGAATCATCTCTTGAATCTTTTGAATCAGCCAAGTACTTGCTACAAATTCTTGACTGTAGTCTTCTCTTGTGTGATCTTTCAACGTCTGAAACAGACTTCTCGCTTTCTTCTGTACAGTAAAAAGCCTCGATGGAAACTTTTTTTTCTATCTGATCTTCTATTCACACATACATCAATATCTCTATTTCGTGGATGGACCCGATCAGTTGCTTCGTTATAACTGCCGATCGCAGAGCCGCAGAATCTTTCACAACTTTACAAATCTTTTCTCTGTTTGTCAAGATCGTCGACACATTAGAGTGTGATAACTTCAGATCACGTGTGATCACGTTCAATTTATTTTAACCCTTCGTACCGTTTAATAGCTATCAATTTTCGACTTTTCTGCCTTTCTTGGCAGGTTGAGGAAGAGACAAAGAAAAATTTCGTTTTGGTAAATTCTTGGAGTTTTTTTGAAGAAAAATTTCAAAGATACAAACGGACTCGAGGGAAATTGTGTTGTACCGAGGCTACCCTAAAATTGAACTTGAGGCGCGCAAAGGAATGCTACTGCTATCGGGTGATGGGTGGAATCTGCCGTACACCAAGCTGGGAAACAATCGCGCTACCAGACGCGGAGTAGTGGTGAACAGCTAGGAGTCGTTCACTTGTTCAAATTTAAATTTAATTTAAAGCAACGGGAAAAAAATCAGTGTGTGGGTGGTGTTGCGAGGGTTGTGCTCCTCAGGGGCCCCTTTCACAAAATACCCTGGGTAATATAGTTTCAGAATATATATGGTTATGAGGGTTTATCTCTAAAACTCTCATAGGAATTTGACAACAAACAAACAACCAAACAGGCGGAGGCTACAACTTTATATATAGTGATAAATATAGACATTGGCCACACGTCAGCGTCTTTAAGTTGAAGGTTGACAAGCGTTGAGATTAAGTCGAAGATTGTCAAACTGCATAAGCGCTATCAGTGTTATAAAGAAACAACTAAACACGCACACAACCGCCTGCCCACATAAGAAAAATCGTTGTAGATAACACTCTCATTCTAAGAACCTGGTTGTAAAATACGTATTAAGATAATTGAAGCGGTTTATACAAACATGTTTAAACCAAGTGTCAACCTTACCCTATTTGAAAACGGAGAAGAATGTGTTAGCGGTCTTTTAAAGAGAGACAACAATGTAATTACTATTACATTCCAACTAGCACAGCTGTGAAATGCTACTACTACTACTACACAATATAAACGTTTTCAATCGCGTTCACCCCATTAAAGTCACTAAGACACAAGGGGTTACCGGATGTGGAAGAATAAGAAAACAGAAACATTACTGAAGAGCGAGAACAATAGAAGAGTTGACATTGCATTTAAATGTTTGAGGCTTCAAGCACAGGAAAACAAACTAAGAACGAATCTCTTGAAATAGTTAATAAAATGACAGAAAGCCCCTCGGACAATAAATCCCTACGGACAATTTCGATACTCCCTTAGTCTCCATATAAAGAAATAATATATGATCATGGGAAAAACAAAAAAAAAAACTTGATTTTTTCCCTTGTTTCAATGAGACATGTATAAATGAAATATTGCTGTCTACCAGCAGATTAACCTGGTGCCGAAGGATGTTCCGATGCTCTGCCAAGATCGTGAGAGCTGAAGGAACGACGTGGCTCTCGTAGGCCCAGTACTTTCACGACATGGGATTTATCAGCCTATCAATATCTGTACAAAGAAAGAAGGAGAAGGATTTTGAGTACGCAAAAAATGTTTATTGCCGACAATTTCTACTTTTAGCCAAACTCAAACAGATCTAAACTATTCTGGGCTTCTCATCTATATCTTGAACCAGTCAAATCGATTGTTAAGCCAGAAACATCGCTTCAAGAAGGGAAAGCGAACTATTTAAAACTGACTCAACCTATTTTTGATCCGATACTTATCTATCTATCTATCTATCATCTATCCTCTATTTTTTCATATCCATTCCAGATCCGATCTATCTATCTATATATATTTCATATCCATTCCAGTCTATATATATATATATATATGAACGGAAAATCCATTCCAATGTCTCCCTCCCTTCCCATTGTATATATTCCTTTCCTTTTCATATCATCTTTATCTTTATCTATCTATCTATATAGTTATGATGTGTCGTTTTGTTCAGCGTATAAAATGGCTTTTGTATTATTTTCACCGAAATATTGGAGATTTTAAGAGTAAATCGATATAAGAAAGAAAGAACATTTGTATTAAATGTAGACGTTTCAATTTCTAGACTGACCGTTTGGCGAAGGGGAAAGCTAATAACTTTTGCTCTGGCTTGAAATTAGTTTTTCTTCTTCGAGCTGAATGGATATTTGTACATCCAGGCTCAAAAATATATAAAAAATACAATTCGAAGTTTTAAACTAAACTTACTGGCGAGGAAAGATGTAGATGTGTATCGAAGTGTGGAGTTACCCCACTTACTTACATAAAGATCAGTCGTTAGGGGACGCGCAAAAATCCTATAAATAGGAAGTAACATTCTCTGTCACCCTTTTTTCCTATTTCACCCAGGGACGGTAAGATGTAGATCGAACGAAGAAAACGCTTTCCGCATTGGGGAACCTACACGGGCGCTCACATAATGTAAGTCTTTTCTCTAGGACTTCTACAGACATTTTACACAGACAAACAATTAACTAGTTTAAAGGGTTTTTTTTCTCACTCGTGTTCATTGTTTTGTAACATGTAACAATATTCTATTGTCTTTGTATACCCTTGTTTTGTTAATACATACTAATCATTTGTTTATATATAGAGAGTTGTTGTTAACCGGACTCATATTACGAGTCCGTCATTTTTGTTGTGGGATAAATACACCAGGAGACTCTTTTTCTGACCTAAACACAACCAGAACACGCCCGCAACAGAAGACATTAACAGATGCTTCGTCATGTAGGTCGTTGGAAGTGAAATATTACCGAGAAAAAAGAGGTTTTCACATTAAGAATATGTTGATGAATGTCTAGAGATGATTTACATACGTAGAAAGTTTGTTCTCGGCATTAATTTTATTGAACATTATCTAGAATTTCTATTTTAGTATATCTTGCCATTAATCAGCCAACTTCAGAACTTGTATCTTTCTTAGTAAACTACTCAGTATTGTGTTCAGTTTTCCAGTTGAATTGAAACAAAAGGGAATAATTCGATTAAGAGAACAAATGGTAGAAGCAATGGTAATATTTACCGGTTCCTTATGTGGAAAAATTCAATATTCATTAGGCAAACATTCAATGTTACTTTCGGTTGAAATACCGTATATTTCCGCATATAAGATGTATAAAAAATAGAGAAAATTTTCGTGAATCTATCCTATACCTGTAGTATAAGACGACTGCTTATTGATTGTATAAAGATGCTGTTATTGGAAATGTTGATACTTACTGTATCCTTAGAAATTCAACATAAACGAAATAACAAAACTGATTCTATATCATGTTTTTCATTGAAACGCCCCCTAAAAGAGAACCATTGTTTTGCTTACATTTCATCACATGATCTCTTGCGAATTATTATTATTATTATTATTATTATTATATCTAAACAGTTACAAACAGCCTGGTCTACTAAGGTCTACTTATACTTCATCGCTAATCACAAATTCGATAATGTACGATAATAAAACATTTCACTTTCAATATTTTTTTTATTCAGTCTGAGTAACGCAATGATAACTTGGAGTTTACATTTTCACAGTTCAGCTTGCTTTGATACAAAATGATTTCATTGATATGGAATCATTCTCTGAATAAGCCATTTATTATGAGGTTATGTCAGTAATATATAAGGTAGAAATGGTTTTATTACTTTTCATCAGTTTATCTGATAATGGGAATCTTTTCATGTACGTTTTTGGTTACTGCATCGTGGACGAGATTAGCCTACCAACAAACATCACTCAGAATTTAAGCTTTCTTTTTTAGGATAAAACGACCCCAAATTTCTTAGGGTGATTTTGGGGATTTAAAGGTCGTCTTATACGGTAAATAAAATCGGTCTATTAAAACAATTTCTCGGGTAAATAAGTTCCTCCAGTTCCCTGTTACTACATGGCGTTGGTTGATTGACCCAAAAGTGACTTGACCCAAAGAGTTGCGAGTTCGATAACTGGTCACAGCAGAGGGAACAAAAAGTTGGAGAGTTGACTATCAAGTGGAATTAGCTGGAACTGAGATATCCAGAGACATGGCACGTGGAATTAGAACGATTTACCCCGGTCGACTAAATAAAGGTTTCGGTTAGAAATTTCAACAAATATCATCTGAAGAAGACAACGACCGAAACGTCGTGAATATGGTAATAAAGATAGGGACAACAATCCGAATAATGTAAATAGTTACAATATCTCATCTCCGAAATATAGACAGACAGCTAATTCTATGTTTAATTTCCTTGTTTCCTTCATTAAATTTGTCATAAATATACCGAAGTATTTGAATTTGTATGAGGGAATCAAGGTATGTGATGCTTTCATTCCAATTCTAGATTATAGATTCTGTTTTGGAATGGTTTATCTTAAGTCCTTCTTTACGGAACACTTCGTAGAGAATGTTGATTATTTCAGGATCATTCTTATTACTGATATGATTTCATCAACATACACAACTCACACTAGGAATTCGAAAATATAATATCTGGGAAATTAAAAATCTTTTACCTGATAAAGAAACACAGGATTAGAGTTCTCCTAATGGAATATTGTAACCGTTTTCTTAATTGGTAGCAGATGATATTTCATCGATTGCTAATTTCATTTGACTTCACTACGAGCAGTATTTGTTTGACTCAGTCATTTGGTTGGCCACAAGGTGCTCATGGTACACCCCTGGTCAAAATCTTAAGACCAGATACAAAAGGGTTAAAAAAATACTGTTACTTCAATCAAAATATATTTGCGAAACATTTACGTTTAATTAGAAGATATCATTTACCAACAAACAAGTGAACATTCTAAGCTTTTAATTGATTAATTTAAACAAACATTGAAAAAAAAAGACTTTTTTGGTTTGTCATAAAGAGAAGACCATGTAAATAAAAATAGCAAATACAGAACAAATAAGTCACAATGACAATTTAATTCTCAGTATACCCTCCATTTTTGCGAATTACTTTGAAAATTCGCCCTGGCATACTCATTATTAACTTTTACATGATGCTGCTTGGAATGCTCGCCCATGATGTATAAACTGCAGCACGGAGGATCCACAGTTTCAAATTGCGACCCATCTCTATAAACATCCTTTGCCAACCATCTCCAAACATTCTCGATTGGATTTTGATTTGGAGAGCGTTGTGGATTGCAGCATTGTCTTTTGTATCTGGTCTCAGGGGTGTATAATCCCAAATCTTGCTATATATACAACACCATTTTTTTTGCATGAAAAACGGATTTTGATACATTTAACATCAGTTTCACTCTACGTTGTCAAAACATCCACTTTTTATCGACAGTCACAATCATTTTAAAAAACGAAACATTTTCATTTTGCAGAAACCTTATTTACCTGAGAAATTGTCTTAATAGACAGATTTTATTTACCGTATAAGACGACCTTTAAATAGCCTAAATCAAAGTGACTAACAATCAAGTTGATGCAAATGTTTTGTAAAGCATGATTTCGATAAATACACTGTGTATATTTCGATACATACACTTTATGTATGACGTTGATTACTCTCAAGTAATGTTTTAATCTGATCGCTATCAACCTCAATCGGTCTACCCGACCGTGGAGTATTGTTTGGTGAGAAATCTTCAATTTTGTAAACCACTTTTGGAATGATTGGTCATTCATAGAATTCTTTAAATAAGCAACACGAATATTTTCAGTCGCATTTTTACATTGCTTAAATAATAAGCATAATTTTCTGATTGTTGACATCATCAATATTCGAATAACTAAATCCTTATTTTGACAATTTTAAAATGTCTTTTCTATGACAGATGTAACACAGATATTGGAATAGCGAAAGATGTTTTCGAACAGCTAAGAATTATTAAGAAACAGGAACATTTGCTTGTAAACAAACAAAAGCGTGTTGAACTACTATGTAATACCAATCCTGCTATATGACAGAAAAAGTTGGACAAAGGACAGGCTTTAGGCAACAGAGATGTGGTTCTATTGAATGCTGAGAATTCTGGAAAATGGGAATAGAGCAGGTATTTATAACTGTAAAATCAGAAAGAGAGCTTAGATATTTCTAGTACACATAATGATGAAAGAGGGCTTGGAGAATCTGACACTCACAGGAATTGAAGTCAAAGGTGCAGAGGGAAATCGTGAGTGAATTATCTTATCAAATTTTATAAATGTATTGTAGAACACCTGTTCTGGTGCTCCTGCTATATATTTAGTCTTGAGAAAATACAAAGAATCTGCAATGTTATTGGACCTGTCCTTGCATCTAGGCTTCAGTCATTTTTCCACCATCGCAATATAGCATTATCTGTTAATACTTTCATGGTAATTGTTGTGATGAGCTTTCCTTTATGAATTTAAACGCAGTACTAGATTGGCGGCAAGGTCTCATCATTTTACAATTGAAATGGCTAGATGTACCGTTGGTTCTATGCTAATAGTTTCTTCTCTCGCACTTCTGACTTGTGTAACTGTCTTGCGGCTTTTTGCTCTCCAGTCAGTTTTGATTTTCAAAAATATAAATGCAATGTCAATCGGTATCGTCTGTCTTCTTAATTCCTATTCTTTTATCGTTCTCGCTACTTAATAATGTTTTTTTTTCATATTCTCTAATCCTTACTAACCGCCTTGTCTCTTAGTGACTTTATTACCTTTCTTGTGGTCAAATGATTAAAAAGAAAAGAAAAAAGAGGTGATGAGGGGATATTAAGGAGACAGAGATTGAGTTACGAAGTTATTGTGGAGAGCCATGATCATTAACGATCTGACGGAACACAGCACTTAAAATTATATTATAATCGAAAACAATATTTTGAATGAAGACAAAACTAAACATTTCTAATGCCATCTAATGACAAATTGTTGTAACCTAGGGAACGTTACAGAATAGAATAATCACACGAAGGTTTGTGATAAGCGATAATACTTAGGACACGAACAGCACATATAAGATCCGCCAGCGGCGCGTAGAATTAGTTAACTGCTAGAAGTGAATCAAGTAAATTCCACAATGAATCCCCAACTGCAGGATATCTACCAACAACCCTACGCAGCCAGATGTGGCGTAAAGCCGAATTTAATGCGGGGTATCCGAGCCCGTATGCTCGGCCAAAAATTCCCCGTAGACCTAGTATAACACGGGGTCGGATTGCTGTTTCCCGAGTCGAGATTCAGCCCTTCGACATATCCTCATCTTGGGATCCTCTCTGCCTCCAGGCAGAGAGTTTGACCAGCACAGTTAGAGACGAATCCCCAACTGCAGGACATCTATCAACCGCCCCACGTGGTCAGATATGGCACAAGGCCGAATTTAATGTAGGGTATACGAGCCCGTATGCTCGGCCAAACATTCTCCGTACATACCGTATAAACGGTATCGGGTAGCTGTTTCCCCGAAACGAAACTCTGCCCTTCGACATAACCTCGTCTTGGGTCCTCTCTTCCCGGAGGCAGAGAGTTTGACCAGCACAGTTGGAGACGAATCTCCAACTGCAGACCAACATACAGTATATACTACTGTTTTTATGTGAATGGGGACATACCCATTATCGTCCGTAGGTATGCTACAACAAAAATGAAGCAAGTTTATCATTTCCGTCTTTCCCTGCAGGTAATTTTCAGCGAATTTCGTTACAACATACTCATCTCCTTTAACGTATTTTGTATTCAGCAAAAACAACATGAAACTTGGGTTTTTTCACGAGAACCTTTCATTTATTAGCAATATTTTATTTATTTGAATGCACAAGAGAAATTGTTTTTGTCTTATGTTTTGTCACATTCATCACAGACTGTTTTGAATTATCCGTGTGAAAATTTGAACAACTCTCGGCAAGAGAAGTTTATAAAAGTTGTTCAATAATTAGCTTTGAAAATATGGCGATGAAACTGATAATTTTCTATTTAGTTGATTAACTATAAATATCATTTCACCCCAAGCAAGGCAATTAAACAACTATAACGCAAGAGGCTACTTAGCGTGAGAGATTACAAGAAAATGAAAGCATTATCAAAGAGAGAGAACAATAAAAGAAAAGAAATTAAGATGACAGAATGTTATTTAGAAATAAAGTGTCGCTGCCGACACTTGAGTTTGAACATAGATCGCCAGTGAGCAAACACAGGCGATCCCATTATTGAATTAATCAGACCACGTACCATAGCGGAATGGTATATATGGGAGATAGCGTGTGTCTTGTTGATCGCTATTTCTAGTCTATACTGATCACTACATGGATTCCTCGTCTATCGTCTATTACAAGCTATCGTTATTATTATATCTAACTTTCTGCCTCACCTTTTTATACTTGATAAACGAACGGAACATTTTAAGACTAAGCGATTACTTCAAAGACATTCGTACTCTACGATAACCCTCATACATACATACATACATACGTTCCTGCCTACGTACACATAAACTCGTTCTTGCAAGTACTACTACGAACATTTTGACGATTTTGTATCAACCAAAATACATTAATTTTATTTGTAGAGACCTTAATTGATTTATATGTATATAAATTTGTGGTTCCACTTTGCAATTTGATTTTCTTGTGTTATAACCCTCTTATGGTGGGCTATCTAACTAACAAGGCCCAATCAAAGTAATCTGTTTCAACACTCATACACTGATAACCCACTATAATAGAAAGCAAAGCTACAGCGCTCAGCATTGTAAAGTTGATGCCATTAAAGGTCGTTGGTTCTAATATGACACTATGTGAGACTGGTAAAATTGAAGGGGTTAATGTAAAAATGTTAGCTAGGAATATCAGAAGGCAGGAAGAGCGAATATCGAGAGACCGACGTGCAGGAGAAAATCGCTAAGATATATTCCGGGTTATTTGCTAACCGTGGGAATTAAAAACAGAATTGAGAAAAGTTGAGTTATGGCCGTCGACAAAAATGGAAGTTACGAAAAAAAGCCCATTAAAATTGTGGGAATATTAGATAACTCTGAGCTGCTGACGAGCTGCTACCAAAACCCCAAGTGACCTGTTGCCGAAAGAATTCGGCAAATTCATTCTGTTACGCGTATGTGAAATTCACGACAGTTACACAGCAGCGAACAGTTACTCTTATTCTGACAACTGCTTACTTTCATTATCTTGACTGTAAAATTGGAGATCAGGACAAATCCTAGGCTCCATATATCTGTCGTAAATCTTGTTACAATAAACTAACTGCATAGTATGATGACAAGAAAGCAGCCTTCAACTTTGCTGTCCTGATAGTCTGAAGAGAGCAACGAAGCCATACAGATTGTTATTTTTGTCTAACAAATACAACTGGTATCAATGATTCTTCCAAAATAAAATAAAATATTCCAAGCGTCCTTCAGCTATGAGATCTGTTCCTCAATCAGATAATCTATTTGTCCCTACACTTTCAGCACATAAATCTTATTCCTTCATCATATAAAAAATCGCCTTCAGAAAAAAAATTCTGCTAAATCGGTCTCTTCTGAAGACAATGTTCTTGCTTATTCAGAAGCAAGACCTGAATGGCTTTGCCCGTGATTTGTACCTATCTAAGCAGCAGTCATAGCACCTGGCATCCTGGCTGTTGTGGATTTTGTGAATGGAATCGTGCACAAATAAATAAACAACGCCAGTAATTGAGATAGAAAAATAAGTGTATTAAACGTAAGAATACAGACTTGAAGTGAAGATTAGTAGTCCAGGAATGCGGGTTAGTAGAAAGTATATGTACAAGTTTCTGTAAGTAAAGCCGTAATCATCTCTCTCTCTCTCTCTGGACTCTTGTATAACTCTCTGTGAACATCCTGTGTCTGTCTCCGTATCTCTCAACCTGTCTCAACGTATCTCCACGTATCTCCACGTATCTCAACAGCAGATATTCTCTCTGTCAGTATAAGTATAATTTGGACGAATCCATCTTATGTAAAAAGGGGAGAGCCCCACAACACTGGCTTAAGCAGTGCAACCTGTTCACGGCAGATTTAAGGATCATCAGTTTCAGGACACAAAGCAAGATCTTTGCCTCATTGTTCAACATGGAAACAGGTTGTGCTACTGCAGAGTTTCTTATCTTAAATGAACTGAGAGCTTTGGAAGCATATAAGTCAGTCTGTCATGGCTTCCTTGGTAATACACAGGTACTAGATCATCAAGAGTGTATCAAGAAGTTATTACAGGTTTATGAGGATATGGGATACAGAATGTCATTCAAAATGAATTCACTTTCTCCACTCCCACCTTAAATTCTTCCCTCTGTACAGTGAGTGATGAGCATAGAGAAAGGTTCCATCAAGTGAAACACTAACATGATAGTGGGACTTCTGTGTGACACGCCGGCTTCAAAGTATAGGAGATCTTTCAAAACACTCACTTCTGACTGTCATCTGTACTATGACGTGTAGGTTGATTTTTTAAGGGTAGCTTAGATGTGGTACAAAACCGAAGGTATAGGGCACCCAGTGAGGATCGAACTCACTACACAGTTGTAACATTTTAGAAAGACAAACTTGTTAACCATTACACCAACTATGACGTTTATGTATGATTTTACCCAGGTAATTTAGTTCCGCTAATGTTCTGTATCTTTAGTGTTTGTTTATGTAATGCCTTTGCAATAGATAAAATAAATGCATTTTATTTTGAATTTATATGCAGTATAATAAAAATGTGATATGTGAAAGTAAAAATACTAATGATGTTAGAGAAAAATGTGCAGAAATTTGATTACAGCACATGAAAATTAGTAAAAATCACCTGTTCACATGCTTGCCTCAGAGAAAAGATTTTTGTAACCCAGTGTAAATTTCCGTATAAGTTTTAGTCATGCATTCGGATCAGTCCGTACAATGGTAACATGGCACACATGTACATATGAACAATTTTTGAGAAGAACATAATTTCAGATACTTTAAATTCTATTTGTGCACGAATGCTTAAAGGATGAAACTGACTTTGGAAAAACATGCTTCTAGAAATACAATACTTAAAAGACAAGTAATAATTGATTTTATTAAGGATTTATTCATGTCGTTCTCGGAAGAGTAAATTGATTAGTTAAAGAAGCCAAACCTGATCATGAATAGATCTGTGTTTGTAGAGGGCAAATTGTGAAAACAAAACTTAAATACGGGGGTAGGCTGAAAACTTCAGAGACTGAGCATGAAGGAGTGATGCTAGAACTGTGAAATCTTGCATTAATTTCAGCTCTTATTAATAACTGCATTGTTTCTTTCCAGATACCAGGGAGGACTGAAAAGTTCATAGGATGACTATGAAGAAGTGATGCTAGAACTGTAAAATCTTGCATGCATGTAATTCAGCTCTTCAACTCTGGGTGCCTTGATTTAGGTGGGAAAGGGAGAGTCTTGAAAATGACCCAAGGTCTGGGGGTCCTGCAAGTGCCATCACCGTGGAAAACATTGATCGTGTTCACCTCATGGTGATAGAAGACTGGAGATTGATTATCAAATAGCCAATGTTGTTAGCACTTCCCGTGAGAGCGTTGAGAATATTCTGCGCAATGAACTTGGCTTGATGAAGGTTTCACTTCGGCGGATGCTACGTTTCTGACACCTGAACAAAAGCGCAACAGACTGATCACATTACGGGAAAATCGGAGGTGGATCAAGTTGGTTTCCTCAAACGCTTCCTAACCCAGGATGAGTTTTTGGTTTTCCACTTTGAACAAGAGACAATCCATGCAGTGTAAACCCACTCCTCACCTGGAAGACAAACTCGTTTCATTTGCAGGGAAAGTGATGATGTCAGTTATTTTTGGTTCACACCATCAATACCAACTTGCTGAGGGATTTACGAAGGGCCAAACGCACAGGAAAACTGATGAAAGGTGATTTTTTTCATTAGGATAATACCTCAGCACACGAGTCTTTGGTTTCAATGATGCTGTACGTGACTGTAGCATTGAGATGGTTGATTACCCCCCCTATTCTCCTAATTTGGGCCCCCTCTGACTATTATTTGTTCGCCAGTATAAAAAAAAAATACTTGGCGGTGATGATGACGTCATATCTGTTCCTGACTTTTTTTGACCAAACAAAACGAAAGCTTCTTCACCAATCGGATACAAGCACTGTAACTTGATAGAACTATGAGAACTGCAAAGGGAACTATGTTGAAAACACACACACACACACACACACACACACACACACACACACACACACACACACACACTTTCCATGAGAGTATCTTGGTTAGATTATGTTGTAACCTAGCGAAGGTTTCTGCATAGAATAATCACACGAACACAAGCAGAATTATAATAAGATTATTACAGAATATATCTAGTTATTATGCAAATCGAATAAACCACAATAACTAAAAACTTCTGAACCAATATTTTTCAAATTTAAACTAGTCAATTTCCACACTTAGTAAAATATTTAACTATGCTATTTTTAATGGTTACTTTTTGAGATATTTGGAATTTACAAAAATGGACTGACTGAAGTCTATATGCAGATTAAACTAATATTACCTTCAGACCTCTTAAATCTAATAAAAACTATTGAGCGAGGGAATGTCCACATTCGAGATCAGTGAGCGATAAAAAAGGCTGTTGAATACTTAAGTAGCTTGAGAACTGTAAGCAAAGGAAAAAAAAAACCTTATGAACTTGCTGCCTCCAGATGAGCATAAATGAGTTATAGCGAAACAACCACTTTTGAAAAAGCTGAAAATGAGGCGGCCAAAAAAGACAAAAGGTGTTGAATATTTTGCGAATTAGAATCTGTAAGAAACTAGGCAAACTCTTCTCACTAAAACAAATATTTTAAAGCGTCAAAATTTGGTCAAGAAATATGAGAAATTACTTATTTAAAGTAATTTTCTCTGACGAATCTCGAGTGACATTTGATAGACCTGTTGGATGGGCCAAAGGATGGATATGATCCAATCCAGACATACCTGTGGCTAAAAGAAAGCAACAAGGAGGCAGTAGTGTTATGATATGGGCTTGTATTGCCATATAAACCGTAATTGAACCATTCAAAGTCGATGAAGTAGTTAAACGGAACACTGCTAACTATTGCGATTTTATGAACAAGACATTTTTGTATTGTAACACTATTGTGACACTGGTATAATCAAATTAAGATTAAAAGGGTTCATGTGAAAACCCCGTATAGAAATTGAAGAGTTGGAAGGGTTAAAAATGTTAAAAACTTTAATGTGAAAACATGAATTGAAATATGAAGCAAGAAAAAAAAGAAATTCTTTTTTCTGATAAACATAATTGGAAATAGAATTGTTATGTATCAGCAAAGTCGGAATGTAAACAATGAGATTTTAATCGGTCAATATGTCCCGAGGAATGAAGAATGTGAAACGTAATTGTCGAATGGAATTATTATTCGCAAAGCCAGTAATGTACTTAAAGAATGAGATTTTAAATCGGTTATTTTGAAAGTCGTTGCTAAAGGGTAAATTCTTTGACGTCAAAGAAAGTAGAGATAATTTTTAAACCCAAAATTTGTTAACGAAAAAAATATTGTTTTGGATAAGCGGCCGATTGTCGAAAGGAATGTTAAACAAAATTTGTTTGTCAAGGAATGTATTGTTGGTGAATAGCTTCTCGCTTTGTTTGATGGGCTATGTCGTATCTCCAGGCTTGGAGAAAATAATTAATTGATGAATAATTAATGAGACTTGAGGTGCGGTAGGAGTCGGGCGAAATACATATAGACAGAACGCTTAGTTGAAGCCAGCAGTTGGAGCGAGAGACGCAGACGAGACAGCGGCGGTGGGGGAGCTGCTGAACGACACGTGACCTGCTGTCGAGAGAATTCCCGACCGATCTTTCTTTCTTTGTTGACTGAATCCGCTTCAATTTTAGAAGAAAAATACAAAGTATCAAAATAGAGAGTTTAATGGGAAGGGTTAATTTTGTTGTATTAACGACGATATAAACCAACTGAAAATTAATCCATCGACATTCTTCATTATTTGTTATATTATTTGTATTCTCGCCAGTTGAAGCGCTCTTTCTCATTTCGTAGCACGGATCATAGCTCGATTCAGCGCTAAAGTACGGAGGAAAATTCCATCTTCACTGCTCTGTGATAAAGGAACACAACGTGAGGCTAGGCAGATGAAGGAACGAAGTGGTCAGCAGATAACCATCAGCTGATCGGTGGCAGTACTGACCAGCATGGGAAGGACACAGGATTGAATCGGGGCGGCCGTGTTATGGTACAAGTCCCAGTCTCGCAGTTTAAACGTGAAGTGTGTATTTATGCACGACAACGCCTCTATTTTCATGTATCTAAGCTTACACGTGAATTCTTTGAGCACAAAAGATTTATAGGAGAGAATATAATGGAATGGCCACCATCAAGTCCTGATTTGAATCCGATCGAAAATCTATGGTCAGTTGTGAAGATAGAATTATATGAAGGTGGCAAAGCAGACCTATGGGGACCAATTAAATCTACTATATCAGAAATAGAACCTGCTTAAAATTGACAGAATCAATAGATGATAGATTACTGGCTGTTATTGAGCAGAAGGGTCACTATATTAAAGTCTACAGGAGTCAAAGACGAATCCTTTGTGTTTGTTATTTGTTCAATTATAGGTGTAGATTAATATTTGACAATTTTATTACCTTTTTATTGAAGTAAAATGCGATTATTTGGTTTTGTCTAATAACTTCAGGTTGCAGTTTTTTTTTAAGAATATATCAAATAACTTCAACAAAACATTGATACTACCTAAAATTTTAACTTATGCATTGTTTTGACATCTAAATTGCGTAAAATTTGACAAATTTTTCAAAGAAATTTGAGTTAGCGAAGTTTATATGATTTACTTAATAACTACAGATATTAAATTAAAAAAAATACTGAAAATAAGTAACCGGTAAATTAAAAAAGTACGAATTTTCTTTACGAAATCTGGAAAATATCGAAAAAAGCAGTCTAAACATTTAGAATTACATAATTTGTTAATTTTCTGTTTAAAGAAATCAGAATGATATCAAAAAGAACAATTGAGTGTAATAACAATGTTTTATATAAAAAATACAGAATATGCAAGAATAAAATACATAATAAATAAATAATAATAAATAAATAATAATAAATGAATAATAAATTGATAATATAAATAATGTCAAAATAATAAATTTACAGATAATGAATAATAATAAATAATAATTGTTGTAACCTAGGAAGGTTACTGAATAGAATAATCAAAGGAAGGTTGGTAATGATCGATAATACTTAGGACAAGAACAACACATATAAGATTCGCCAGCGGCGCGTAGAAGTAGTCAACTGCTGGAGTGAGTCAAGTGAATTCCAAAATGATTCTCCAACTGTAGAATATCTACCAACCACCCCATGCGGTCAGATGTGGCGCAAGGCCGAATTTAATGTGGGGTATCCAAGACGATAGGCTCAGCCAAAAATTCTCCGTAGATACCGTATAAAACGGAGTTGAGTAGCTGTTTTCCGAGACAGGACTCTGCCCTTCGAACATAGCCACGTCTGGGGATCCTCTCTCCTCTGAGGCAGAGATTTTGACCAGCACAACTGGAGACGAATCTCCATCTGCAGGATATCTACCAACCGCCCCACGCGATCAGATGTGTCACAGGGCAGAATTTAAAGTGCGATACCCGAGCCCGTAGGCTCGGGAAAAAATTTCCCGTATACCTTGTATAAAACGAGATCGGGTAGTTGTTTCCCGAGATGAGACTCTGTCCTTCCACATAGCTGCGTCTAGCGATTCTCTCTGCACGAAGGCAATGAGTTTGACCAGCACAGTTGGAGATGAATCTTCAACTGCAGACCAACATACAGTATTTACTACTGTATTTATGTGAATGGGAACATACCCATTATCGCCAGTAGGTATGCTACAATAATAACAATAATAATAATAATAATAGAGTCAGAATAATATCAGAAAGAACAATTAAATATAATAATTTTTATTAGTTAACGAAGGCAATGCTATCAGAAAGAATATTCAAGAAATATAGAATGTATTCAGGATGATATCAGAAAGAACGATACAAATGCAAAAGAATGGATATTTATTGTTCTAAACTAGGATTAGTTGTACGTATTCACTACTATTTCTCTAGTAGTTTCGCCTTCAGTGTTAGAATGTGTGGTATTTAGCATGGCGCCCACGTCGCTACCGGATGTAGCATAAGGTCGACGTTTAAAGTGGATTTAACGGCCATACCACGCAAAAATTCCTAAGCCCCTCGGAATTTCCCCTTTTGGGAAGGACTTAGGCACTAGACAATAAACTCCCAAGAGAGAGGTACTACCAGGAGAGAAAGCCCACTGGGGCTTTGGCTAATATTCAGGGAATACATATCCGAGCCAAAAGGTTAGAATTTGTGGTATTTACCAAGGCGGCTCCGTCGTTATCGGATGTAACACAAAGGTCAAGGTTTAAAGTGGGTTTAATGGCCATATCGAGCAAAAATACCCAAACCTCCTCGGTCCTTCCCATTTTGGAGACACCTCAGGCACTGGGCAATAAATCCAACACACTCCAGATGGAGAGGTACTGCATGGGTTTGGACTAATATTTAAAGAATACAAATTCCAGCCAGAGGGTTAAAACATATTTAGCCTTCCGTTGTATCATCTGGTTTGGTTTGTTTTGTTTTACAGAATATCAACTTCAGTGTGTTATTTAATGTCGACCAATTTTTTATTGCTGGCAATATTTTGTTTTGTCAAATATCTATTCGCTGGTAATAATTTTTCTTCAAAAATGTGGTGCTGGTAATATTTTTTCTCAAAAATGTATAGCCGGTAATATTTTTTCTTCAAACATATATTGCTGGTAATATTTTATTTTCAAAAATATATTTCTGATAATATTTTTTTTCTTGAAAAATTTATTGCTGTAAATAATTTTTTACAAGATATTTCTAGTATTAAAACCTATTTTTACATTTCATAGTGTTTTTACCCAAGTTTCGGAGTTAACTATTTGCCCATAGTTGGGACCTTAACAGGTACTACCACCCCGGTTCAGGGCGGACCTGGGAACACTAGCAATTAAGAGGTGGTTCCACGCTCCTCAAAACCTCCTGATCAGAGGCCTTGCTGTTGGACGTAGTCTATCGTCTTACCCAGGACGCGGATGTAGTTTATCGTCATACCCAGAAGGGCTGTATCACCTGCTATTTATAAGGTGGTGATTGGCATATGAATACAACACCTATGTTTTATAGAATATTCAAAAACACGTTAGAATGAGCTGTTTGAACTGCTAGGTAAGCTTAATTTATTCGGGAAGGAGATTGCAAAATCAATTGGATAATCAGCTTAATGAGTCGTATAACGAAACTGATCATCCGAATCTTGATGCCTAGAACGCGCTGTAGAATCTGACCGGAAATAGGACAAGGAAAGTGCGGGTTCATCAAAGAAAAAGGAAGGCGATATTTATGTCAAGAATGTTATCAGAAAGAGCAATACAAATGCAGAAGAACGTGCTTCCGTGTTTTATAGATTACGCAAAGGCCTTCGATAAAGTACGCCACACAGCTCTAGTGGAACTGCTTGGCAATCTTGGCATTTTTGGGAAAATATTAGAATAATCAGAAACTTATACCTTCTATACTATAGAAGATAGTGAAGGAAAGCGAGAAGAAATGATTAAACATCAACTGCAAGACGACAGAATGCATAATTGTTAGCAAAAGAACATGCGAATTACAAATTGGAGATACCAAAATGAAACAGACACAACAATTTAAATATTTGGGAAGTGTTTTAACGGAGGACGGAGAGTGTGACACTGAAATCCGGAGGTGCATTGGGATAGCGAAAGATGCCTTCCAAAAGCTAAGCAGAATATTAAGGAACAGGAAAAACTCGTTAGAAACAAAGAAAAGACTACTGAAGTGTTTAGTAATATCAGTCTTCCTATATGACAGTAAATGCGGGACAATATTCTCAAAGATAAAGAAGTGACTTGAAGTAACAGAAATGTAGTTCTACAGAATGATGATGAGAATACCATGAACCGAACATGTGAGCAATGACGCAGTTCTAGAGACAATAGAAACAAAAATGACACTTATACATCGGGAAGAGACAATTGACATTTCTAGGGCATATAATAAGAAAAAGGTGGGGGAGTTAGGAAATTTAATACAGATCATTGAAGGCAAGAGCAACAGAGGAAAACAGCGCATAAGCTAACTAGCGAGCTTGTGTAAATTGTTGGCTGTAAAAGGATTAAAGATAGCAAAGACAAGCAGTACTAAAAGGTACAAAGACAGGGAAATGTGGAGAGCCACAATGCACATGTCATGAAGGGACACTGCACATAGAAGCAATGTAATTTAAGGAGGACAATATATTAAAATTTGCAGTGATTCAATTATTCTGATAGTTTGAAAATGGCACAAAATGTGGCGCCCTTTTTTCGTGAGCTCTCATTGGTCAAAATATAAAAGAGGCAATTCAAATTTCGATGCCTCCATTTTGCACAAAAATAACAACTTCATTTCTCTACAAAAAATACAGAAGGTTTGTTATATTTTCCGATATAATGTCTTACTATTTGGTTATCGTAGATTAAACAGAAGTTTTATTTACCTGACTTTTATTTCTCTACATTAATTTGAATGTTGAACAATCTCGCAGATGAAGAACAGACTTGAGGCAACTGAAATATGGTTCTACAGAAAGATTCTAATTATCCCATGAACCGAACATGTGAGTATTCACGACATTTAAGGGAAATTGGAAACAAGAAGGATACTTGGACCTAGAATCAGAAAGAGATATTTGAAATTTCTGAATTTTCTACATATAATGAAGAAAGAGAGCTTGGGGAATTTAAAACTAACAGGACATATTGAAGGCAAGAGGAACAGAGGAAAGCAACGAATAAGTTATCTTAAGAGTGAGTGTAAACGATTGGCGGAACAAGGATTAGGAGGGATATAAAAAAGAGTAACCTTACTAAGAACTACATAGGTTAGGAAATTATGGAGGACCATAATCGCCAGGTCCTGAAAGGACACGGCACATAGAAGAAAAAGATTCTAATTTGTACGTCTTATTTCTTGTGGTCTTCAAGAATTTTAGAACATACAATTCGATATATTTGGAAATGAAGCAATATATTTCTGTGTTGAACATTTTTTTTTACAATTCCCATCACATCGTCATCACAAGTCGAAGAATGTCTCTCGAGAGAAGTCAGTGTTTGTTATGGCTTGAAGTCATATAACCATTTTTTTTTCTTAAGTGAATCGATAATCACCTTTATTTGAATGCCATAAATACAAAACTAACAAATATTGAAAGGATTTTTGGTGTGTTGCATTAATTTTTCTGCTTTATAGAAGATAATGTATATATATATGTTTGCGCTTTGTTTAATTTTCGATTAAGCTTGCCTCAGATCAACACATTGCCGGAATTTATTGAAGTTTTTTTTCAGTGACAAAAAATGGAATTACAAATATATAATAACAAATGAAATTCAACAATTCGTTAATTTTAAATCCCGTCTGTGTATTGAAGAAATATTTTCATACACAGACCATTTCTTCAAAAAGGTTAGTGATTACCAAATCCAACTTCATCAAGATATCTAAGCCCAACCTTTAGCTAATAAATTATAAATTTTGGCAAATTGTTTTGGTAGTTGTCATGTAGAGACAAATACTTATACATAATTATACGCGATTCTATTATTTTGCCTTGGATACTGAAGGAAAATGAAAAGAAACAAATGATAATGAAAGATGCCTAAAACAAAGGTAATATTTCTAAATATAATTAATGTAAACATAGAGTACAGGTTTTGGATTAGATAGAGATAACATTTGAATGTTCGTGATATTTTTTTACAGTAGTTTTCTGTCTGTGTACACAGAAAGTAGTTATTATATATTAAGCTTAGGTTAGTTTGACACAAAGCTACAGATATATATATATATATATATATATATATATATATATATATATATATATATATATATATATATATATATATATATATATATATATATATATATATATATATATAGGCAACAATCCTTCATTTATGCATGTTTCATAAAAAACTACAAACAAGGTACTACGGTTAAGCTTTTTCTTGAGTTCGAACAAGAGCGTTCTTTTTTGGACACTAAGTGTGTAGAACTTGTCCAAATGTTCTATAGTTCTTGAGAGTAGTTTACATCCTAAAAGCTCAATATCTTTACTATATGTTATCTAGTTCTAGACAATATCACCCTTCAGGTTTAACTAATTTGCATATTGATTTTGAAAAAGTTTTTTTTTTAATTAATTGTCCTTAATTCCTCTTCTTTTATTCGAGGATTGTTTTGATTTTCATATAAAAAATAGTTCTGTTTAGGAATAACCTATTATATAGTGCAGAAAATTGTTTGAAATTTGCATTTTACTTGGCTTTCAACAAGTTGGCATCCATTTGTAAAACTTTCCTTAACTATAACAAGCCATATTATGAAATGTTCATTTAAAATTTTTGTTTCAAAGATTTCAAGTAGTGAATATATCTTACTTTGCGAAGCGATAGCCAGCGGACGAAACCTGCTAGTGTTCTATATCTGTGAAAATCGCTTTTAGTTCCCAAGTACTTTCGATCTTCTTACGAGATCATTGTCAGGGGTGCAAGTAGTAATACCAAACCGTGTGTTGCTATCCATTACTGTAATTTTTTTCTTTTTGCTTTTAAATGCAACGATTGACAATCATGTTTAGCATTCATTAGAACGTGAAAAAATTAAGATGGAATGGTCATGCGCACATTAAAGCGTGAAAAACTGTTTCTTTTATAGGCATTTCAGAACATTACCTCAGTATAATGTTCTGAAATGCCAATAAAAGAAATTGGTTTTATTTACTGGTTGCATCCATTCTCGCATGATTTGCTTATCACTCTCTTTATTTCAGAATCTACTACCATTAATATGAGCAGCAGACAGTTGCATCAATTCTTACTTTCAGGCAGCACGGCCATGTGTCTTTGTTTTAATATAGTTTAGGCTGTTACCTTTGAAAGCATTAGCCCCGAAAAGGATAATACCAGCAACAATAGGCACCTCCAAAAATTCGTATACCTAAGGTACGCCTAATGCTTAAATGTATTTTTCATAAAGGAAAAACCCTTTTCGAAGCTTTCCAACCGCTTCAATTGAAAACTAAAGGATTAAATTTTCTAATTCCAGAAAAAAATACTGTGGATTATTTCAAATAGAAATTTCAATGATTTTTAGTCGATGCTTCCGAGAAACCAATCGAAACGGTCATTTTAACTTTTTTTAGAGAAATTTAAACTTATTTTTCGGTTTTTAAAATCCCGCTAAAATAAGATATACATTTCTGAAACTTTACTTTCATAAAATTAGCAAATTTAAAGTTAATTTATTCTGTTCTGAAACAAATATCACTTACTTATAGAATAAAAGTTTCTAGACAAACATTTCTTGACCTCGGGGTCTAGTTATTTTCACGTCTCCATAGATAATTTGAGGGCTGAATGTGTTGACAGGTTTAATACGGTGCATCAAAAGTGACATAACGTTTTTTTTTAGTTCTTATAATAATTTAAAATACTATAAAAATTTCTTACATTATTGAGTTATTGAATAGCTAAGACAATGACAAATAATTTTATTAATTATTAATATTACATTAAGTTATTACGTTTTCAAATTAAATAACTGAGATAATAACTAATAAAATTATTATTATATTAATAATTAAAATATCTCACTGAGTTGTTAATTGTTTAAATTGATAAATGAGATAATTTTATTATCTCAATTTAATTTTTAATTTAATAACTGAGAGGAGAAAAGTCTTGAAACACGTGACCTTTTAACCATAATGTCACTGATGAGATATCATACTAAAAAAAATATAACATTTTGACGCGCAAAAAAAATATTTTTAATTATGGTAAAAGTTTTGGTAGCATTATTTGTGTTAAGCTTTTAATTTTCGCTTAGTAAATATATTGTTCACTTAAAAACATAATAACCTACCCCACACTCTGTTTGGAAGAATTTTAAAACATTTTTTAAAATGAAGGAAAAATGAAAAAAAAAAAAAAAAACTAAAAGAAAAATGCAAAAAATTCTTGTAAAAATTCTTTATTCATCGTAAATTTTTTTCTTTAGATAATAATGTCCTTAATGTATATTATTTATAAAAGCAAATAAAAGCCTATCTAATTTGATAATTATACAGTTTATTGCAGTTTTTATTTTACGATTTGGACCAGATTAATTTAATTTCTCCAAGGAGTCCTTCTTATAAGTCATATAAAACAATTTGCAAACTGTTTGAAATTCTAGAAAATTTCATGAAATTAATTTGTGGGGTGGAACAGATGTAAAAAAAAAATTGCCAAGATTTTCTAAAAATAAAAATTACAAAAATAAATTAATTCATTTTTTAATAAGTCCTGAAAATTTTATTAAAATTAGACAATTATCTGATTTTTGCAAGAATTTCCAAGTTAATGGGTTCCCTTCTGAAACTGCTACACTAAAATGGCCATTACCACAAGTATTACAAAGTTAAAAAAAAAAGATAAAAAGAAAAACGAAATTTTTTACCCAAATTTAGAACGTGTTAGAAAGAAGGAAAATTTTTTAAAAAATATTTCAAAATACTTTGTTTTTTCCTCTTAATAATAACATAAACATTTTAACGATGAAACTTTGTTTTTATTAAGTTTTGGACCTTTTATCATTATGCTATAGTGATTTTTTAGCGAATTATTGAGGTACCTATATATACATATATATATATATATATATATATATATATATATATATATATATATATATATATATGAACAACAAAGATTGTTTGCGGCCAGTATAACACGCCCACAAGTAAAATTATAAGAGTACGAGCAAACTTTAGTGCTCAATATAAAAAAACAGGGCAACCGTAGTGAATAGATAAGTAAACGTTCAAATGATTTATCTCCTGACTGTAAGTTTTACAGAAGCACAGACTGAAGATAGCAAGTCAGTTCTGTTGTATAAGTAATGAAGTTAACGGAATATCAAACATACTACTAAATCCGTGTTGTTCCATGACGAGGAATTGTAGACGAGAAGATCTAATTCTGACGTTGCTATGATTCGGCGGAAACAAAACAGTGAAGTTGTGGGAATATATTTGTTATGGGCTTTGAGTAATTTATTCGAAAATAAATGATATGGCTCTTTATCGGGAAGGCCATTAGAAATAAAAGACCTAAAATGATAGATGGTATAAGAAAAGAATTGATCAAGTTCTTTAAGGATCATAGACTGAAAATAACAACGGCCATCAAACAGACAGATGTACATTTCTGGATGTTGCATTTAATTTGAAAACAGTTTTATTTCGACTATTTATGAAACTTAGTTTTCCTATACGCTTCCTTCGTTATTCCATTCGCATTTAATTCTACATATATTAATTTTACGATTAATACAAATATAAAATATATCACTTAGCTTGACTGATGTTATATTCAGCACCTCTACATCGGAGTTTCGTAGACGAACTTTTGTGTAATTGTTCGGCCCACTCGTCAGGAGATATCAGTAAATGTCTGCCAAGTTTCCAGTTTTCGTTATTTTTATATTAAGTTAAAAAAAAAGTAATTTATTCGATTTTTTAAGTGTTAGGTTGATTTTTCTCGTTTGTGCGTGCGTATGTGTGTTTGTGTTTGTATGTGCGCGTGCGTGCGTGCGTGCTTGTGTGTACGACAGTACGTGTGCGTGCTTGTGTTTACGACAGTACGTGTGTGTATGTGGACATATAAAGGATATCGTATTTATTCTTTTCATAATTTACTTGTCTCTTTTTACTTTCTTGTTTTTCCTTTTCTTTCTTTGCTTTATCTTTCGGCTTTGAGTGTCAAAACATGATATAGCGAAGTCAGCGGTCAGAAACGAATTAAAATTAAATGAATATTCCAGAATATTCCAGAATATTCTGGGGCTTTCAAAATTTTTTTGTTTATTTTTTGTTTAATTAATTAATTATTATTGATATTATTATTTAATTAATGCATAAATTGCAAAAGAAATATTTTTCATCTGCCTTCGCTTGCTCATATTTCAGTTTTTCTTGTTTAGTAGTTAATATATATATATATATTTTTTTTTTACCCGGCTTTGTGTTATCTTAATTAAGGCGTTGATTATAGAAGGTTAGGTTTATAACTGTATTTTATTCAGTCTTGTTTGAATATATATACATACAAACGCACACACACGCGCACACATACACGTGCACACACACGTGCACACACACAAATATATATATGCATATATATACACGTGCACACACATACATATATGTATATGTACATACATATTAATATATTAATGAACTAAATATTTTGTTTAAATGTAATTTTACTAATTATTCAATGGTTTTCAAACCTGTTTCAACTGCAATATTGAATCCCAAATCTTTAAACAATTAAACCACCATCTTTTTGATAGAATCCATTTTTCTTCCAAGAATTGTTTTCAATAAATATAAGACCATAACTTATATCAAGCCCATTACCTTCATTCTTATTTTACTCAGTATTGTATAAGTCAGGGGTCGGCAACTCATTCGACCCCGCGGGCCGGATCGTGTTATAATGACGGGTCGCGGGCCGGACGAAGGACATTAATGAAAAATTAAGGAAAAATTACATATGCAGACTCCTACAACCTAAATATTTAAAACCATAATGAAAATAAACATTGAGAAATCAGAAAACAAAAGAAAATCTAAAATTAAAAAAACACCTAACAAAAATTACTTTTCCTCAAGGAACGTCAAAATACTTCAAAGTGAAAAAATCAACCGAAGTGAAATGGATGAAATTATGACGTGTAGGTTTGAAAATTGTTCCACAAACGAACCACACACACACACATCAAACAAAAACGAAGCACATATATCCATACATACGAGTACAAATAGTTGCAAACACATACACTTACGTACGTACACATGCGGTATCATCCACACATTCATGAGGCATGTATGTATAATGCGCGTATATTTAACTGTCTTTAGATTTCTGCTACCTCGCATGTCAGTCCCTCCCTGGCCTCTTTCATTTTATCGTTCCTTTCGCTTCTGTTATCTTTTAATATAGCCAAGAGTCAAAGCAAATATGTATCTATTATTTGACATTAAACGTAGGCAACGAAACTTGTATAAGTTTCATGAAAGATAACTGGCAGATAGTCTAATTCGAAAGCCTCGTCTCTCATGTTAAAAATAGAATCATTGGTAATCAGGCTCGCGGGCCGGTCAAAATGCCTTCGCAGGCCGGATCCGGCCCGTGGACCGTATGTTGCCGACCCTTGGTATAAACAATCCCACGTCAAACGAACCTATTGGAATGTGAAAGTTTGCATTTTTTTAGGTCCTTTTTCAAACATTTGTCCTTATCATAATAATGATTTATGTCAATGTTGTAAATCTATATTATATTTTAATTATATTGTATCACTAGTCGAATTACTCGTGCCTTGGTGCCTGTCACCCATTTTTTGTAAGAAAATGATGATAGATTTTAAATCATTGTTATAATTTGTAGAGAAAAATGATGCATTTCACTATAACTCAATGATCTTGCCGATGTGAACTCCATCTTCTGCCTTTCTCCTTCTATATTTTGGATAAGAGTAATTTCTTTGTTCAAATTTAAATTTAATTTAAATCAATGGGAAACAAAAATTCAGTGAGGTTTTTGACTCCCTTTGATCAAAATGAAATATACTTATCCAAATACCCTGGGTAATGTAGTTTCTGAATATATATGGTTATTGGGGTCTATCACCAAAACCCTGAGAGGAGGTCGATAACAAACAAACAACTTTATATGTATAGATTTTATAT
>CAHIKZ030002124.1:730000-735000 GCA_903632075.3 Acanthosepion pharaonis | reverse complement strand
TCCATTTCATTATCATTATATATATATATATATATATATATATATATATATATATATATATATTTTTGTGTGTGTGTGTGTGTGTGTGTGTGTGTGTAAAATATATAGAAAATAGGAAAGAACTCGTTAGGTAAATAATCCAAAAGTTCTTTAGTATTTTTGTTATTATTCAAAAAAAAAAAATAGTGCTCGATACAAAAGTAGAGCATAAATATAATTATTTATTTAAAAATATGATTCCAACGCTACATAAGAGTTCTCATGTTTCAAAACAAGAGCCGAAAACTTCAATATAATTATTTCAATTTAATAATTTAATTTAATTCAAATTTAATTCATTTTAATTTAAATAATTATATTGAAGTTTAATTCAATTTAATTCAAATAACTATATTGATGTTTTTGTCTCTTGTTTTGAAACATGAGAACTCTTATGTAGCGTTGGAATCATATTTTTAAATAAATAATTATATATATATATATATATATATATATATATATATATAACATATGACAAACTGGAAAGTTTTTTTTGTGACGTGTTACATTCGTTAGATTTCACTGGGCTTTGTTGACATTGTCACGTCTACACATGCGCACGAAACGAGAGACGGCGGTAGTTTCAAAATTTTTTTTTCAATCTACTCAAATTCATCTGTATTTTTTGTTTCTTTTTCTCTCCGTCACCTTTTCCCCTGGCTATCTCACACTGTGACAATATAAAACCTACTAAGATTGCTGATATATTGTAAGCGCCTGGACGCAAATTTATAGTGGCTGAACTAGCGATCACGACACTTTTCGTCTCAGTGGATTATTTTCTCTTTTAATCAATGTAGCATGTCCTATGTCAACAATGCCTTTTGTGTGTTATTTAAAATGTCCCTTTTCTGTTCATATAGACACTTGTTTAAGCTTCTTGAGGTTTCTCCAATGTATTCTTTCTGGCAATTCTTGCATTTGATAGAATAAATTCCCCCTTCATGTTTTGGCTGGTTTTGTTTTTTATTGATTACGCCTTTGATCATTCGGAGTTGTAAAAAATTTTCTGTTGAGTTTAGATAAATTCTTTTCAGTTGTAGTTGTGATAGAGTTAGTGGGTAGAATAATATATTTTGATTCGTTAGGCTTGTCATGAAGGACAGCTCTTAGCCTTTTCTTTCGCATTGAAAATGAAATAGTTTTGAAATATATATATATTATGAAATGGACAAAGCCCGACAGTTATTTTAAGACATTTTATATTTATACATTCTTTTTATAGATACAAATATTTAAGTAAATGCTCTGTTTATAATAAACAGTATTAACAACATTTACCGGCCTGAATGTCTGAGAAATATTCACAGAAAATATTCGTCCTCCGACAGGATTCCAACCTGTATCCTATACGGAACCGTCATTTAGCTTGACGTGCCTTTAACAGATTTGGCCACAGAGGAGCGTTCGGTTAGCGAGTTCGAATTTACTGTATTTGAACTTCAATCTTTTATGAATCTCTCACGCACATTCATATCTGCTCATGGCGTATCAAATGTAAACAGCTGACAAGTTGCTCTTCAGCTTGTCTTTGTATCTTAGCCATGGGCGTCCTACATTCCTGTAGCCCTGATCTAACTGGCTGTACATTAGACCTTGGGTATCCTGTCATCAGACATTATCAAGACATGACTAGTCGATCGTAACTGAGACTGTATGAGAAAAGTCTCGATTCCTCTAATATTACACCTATTAAACAGGTCTACGTTAGATGTCCTATCTTGAAGGTTAACTCCATAGATTGCACGCAGACAGGTTTTATGGAAAACATGCAGCTGGCGTATATGATATCTGTATGGAGTCCACGACTGTGAGCCATACAAAAGGATGGCAAGTACAACAGCTGTGTAAACCCGAATTTTCGTATCCAGTCGAATGTCCCGCTCATTTGCCAAAAGCATTGGTAACCTTAGCAATCTGATGTATAATTTCATCATCTAAAGTTCCACTGTATTTGACTTTGTTACCAAGATAAGTGAAAGACTTTATATAGTTCAGGGCTTTGTCTTCTACTTTCAATGGTCTCTTTGGAAATTTGTAGACTGGTGGTTTTTGTTTCACACAAACGAAATTGCTTCAGAGTAGGTCAAGGTTGGTGCACTACTTCAGTTTTCTTTATGCTAAGTGTAAGACCAAAGGCTTTACATGCAGCAGAGAAACGATTTATTAGATGTTGGGCCTCCTCAAATGATGTCGCAAAAAGAGCAGCAGCATCAGCAAAAAACAAATCAATAATTTCCGTACGAAAATTGAAGAGACCACCAGTTGTTCGAAACTGAAACCTGACGCCGCTCTCTTTGTCTGCGAATGCATATTTCAGCATCACCAAGAAGAAAAGGGCACGACTCACCATTGCTTGGTGCCATTTGTGACATCAAAGGATTCTGACATCATACTATCAGACACGATATTAGCTTTCATTCCTTCATGAAGAGAGATGATGAACCTTTAGCATGTTTTCAGGGATGCCAAGTTTCCTCAAGACTTGCCAAAGGGCCTCTAGGTTCACAGTGTCAAAGGCCTTCGTCAAGTCCAAAAACACCATGTGCAACTCCTAGTTTTTCTAGCGAACATTCTCTGCAAATTGACGAAGAGAAAATATCATGTCAATGGTGCCACGACCCGACCGAAAACCACATTGCCATTCAGGATAGATGTCATCAACAAGGGGTATAATGATTCTGTTTAGAATCAGTCTAGCTAGGATTTTGCCTGCAATTGAAAGTAGTGATATCCCCCGATCACAGACACACCTGGAACCCTTGTTTTTGTAAAGGTGTTTGATAGAGGCGTCTTTATAATCCTATGGGACACAGCCTGCCTTCCATATCTCCACGAAAAGGAGATGTAACTTTTCGACCAACTTTTGGCCACCATGTTTATACACTTCGGGTAGAATAGGATCCTTAAGAGTAGGTGATTTTCCAGATGAGATTTGCTTGATGGAGTTCACTTACCTCTTGATAGATAGGTTCAGAAGACAACTCCGGAATTTCCGGGAATTTCTGGATTTTGCTCGATTGATGTGATAGCTTCCTTATCAGTAACCGAAGTGGTGTTTAACAAAGTTTCTAAATGATCTTTCCAGCGATCTAAAATGTCTGACTTATCCGTCAAGAAAGTTTCACCATCTGCTGTGGAGATTAGAGCAACACCACTTTTCTGAGGATTGAAAACGCTCTTAAGGCCAGCGTAGAATGTCTTTCTATCCTTTCTATTTGAAGCTTCTTGGAGTTCAGTGGCCTTTTCCGACAACCAACGCTCTTTCATGTCTCTGGGAGCTCGCTGAACCTGACTTTTGCATTTCTTGTAAGCGATCTTCTTATCGAACATATTGATGTTTACGATGTGGTAGGCCGAGAACCTCCAAGGATGTAGAATGTGTTGCATCACGCAGAGCCTTCCAAGATGATTATATATAGATGTAATGCTTACAGAATCAAGTGCAGCATCAAGTTTGTCAGAGAGCTCAATTTTAGTTTCAGTCGATTTACGAGGCAGTACGTTAATGTGCTTGGGCACTGTAGATTTTATAATCCTTCGCTTTTGCAGATGCAGTGTAGCTTTACTCCGAAGTAGAGCGTGATCTGACAGATAGCATGTTTTGTGGAATGAACGCGTTATCTTAAAATGTCCCGACGTTTGGTGATGACGTAGTCGATCAGATGCCAGTCTTTCAAACGTGGATGCATTCACGTGGTCTTACGACAGCTGGGGTTGCTGGTATAAGGTATTAGTAATACTAAGGTCAAATTCCTTGCAGGTAGCGAGAAGGCGTGACCCATTAGAATTCACATGACCAATAGCATGGTGACCTAAAACGCCCTCCCAAGAATGATAATCATTGCCAACACAAGCATTGAAATCACCTGTAAGGACTAATTTATCCTCATGTTGGACTTTGGAGATGATATCTCGAAGCAGATTGTAAAAATCATCTTTTTCTTGATTTGCACTTCCTAAGCTTGGCCCGTAGCAGCTTACCATCGTCACACGGGTGTTGCACTCCAGATTAAGGGTTAATGCCATTATACGATCTGATACACCTTTATGTAAGGAAAGCAGTGAGCTAGCAAGATCTGAATTGATGGCGAAGCCAATGCCAGACTGGCGTGGCTCTTTCTCAATCTTGCCAACCCATAAAAACACGTATCCACCTTTTTCTTCCCTAAACTGAGAAGTACTAGCCAGACGTGTTTCACTAATGGCCGCTCTGTCGATGTTATACTTCTTTCAACTCGAGGGAAACAAGAGCTGTTTTACGCTCTGGTACAGAATAATTGTCCTAGAGAATGCAAACATTCCAGGATCCAAAATGGAAATTCTTCTTATGTTTCTTTTGATCTTTCTTGCTGTTTCGATTGCATCATTGGATAACCAGCCAGCTTCAGTGAGCTGCCAAGTCTCTGTGTGAGCAAGCAATGTTTAGGGCTCCTTTTATCACCCCCTCCCCATAATAGGGAAAGCAGTGCAAATCCTAAATAGGGTTGATTTGTCACCGAGGGTGGACACGGACATCACAATTGCTCATGGGTTTGTGAAAGAACGGCCATTACCAATCGGTCTGCCACTGTGTAGAGCTCTGTGTATCCTTTACCTGACCCTGTCGCCTTCAATCACTCGCCAGCGGACCTTGCAAGTGAACTGTGTGGATAAGAATGAACGAATCAAAGTAAACCGCCAGAAAACCCAGACAAGTGATCTGATTAAAGTGGTGAAGGCTTGTGCAAAACCATCCACACTTTTCGGAAATATTGATACATTCAGCCGGTTCAAATAAATGCCACAGATGAAGCAGACAATAGACCTAAGGCTTTTCTCCTAGACCAGTCGTGTTCTATAAAACTAAAGAGCTTGGTCAGCCCTGGCAGACACTATTTGCCCATAACTGAGACCCTATCAGGTGCTACCACCCCGCGTCCGAGCAGACCTGGGAACAACAGCAATTAAAATGTGGTTCC